>RJWH01003139.1:35000-174704 GCA_004363575.1 Solenodon paradoxus | reverse complement strand
GAGAGAGAGAGAGAGAGACAGGGAGGAAGAAGAACTACTTTATTTACTCGGTTACTCACTCCAGCCCCGGGGCTTGAACCTGTGCCCCTGGGATCTGCGTCCTGCGCGCTTGCTTGAAGGCTGCTGACTAAACCGCTACTCCACCAACACGCCCCCATCTGCTGTGTTTGGGGCTCCATTGTCCATCATCCAGAGTTGCTGGGCGGGGCAGAGCCCTCAAACATTTCCTTTCTTCCCCTCTCCAGTTTGCCCGACCAACTGCAAGTCCCATGGCTGCACCGCCGGAGGCCAGTGCTGTCACCGGGAGTGCTTGGGAAACTGCGCCGAGCCCGACGACCCCACCAAGTGCGTGGCCTGCCGCAACTTTTACCTGGAGGGCAGGTGCGTGGAGACCTGCCCGCCGCCCTATTACCACTTCCAAGACTGGCGCTGCGTGAACTTCAGCTTCTGCCAGGACCTGCACAACAAATGCAAACACTCACGGAGCCCAAGCTGCCCCCAGTATGTCATCCATCACAACAGGTGCCTCCCGGAGTGTCCCTCGGGGTACACGATGAATTCCAGCAAGTGAGTCCTGGGGGCGGGGACGACGGGCTGGAGGGGAGGGGACTCGTAGAGTCAGAGGGGCGTTGGGGCGGGTGGGGTGAGATGTGGGACTCGGAGATGGTGCCTCTGGTGAGAATTTTGGGAAACCCTAGAGTGAATTGGCTGTGAGGGACTGCAGACAATAGGGTTTTTGTTGTTTTGGTTTTTTGTTTTTCTTGCAATTGTTTAAAGTGAAGGTAGCTTTCATTTACAAAATAACATGTCCCTATGTTTCCATTCACCATTCATCGAATGTATGAATGACCCAAAGCCGTCCACCCAGGTCCTTTGGACCCCACCAGCCCTTAACTCCCACCCCAACTCACTTCCCCTCTGATAACCTCGGTTCCATTGTCAGTGTCTAAGGGTTTTTTGTTTTTTCAAGGAAAGATGGAGGTAGGAATGAAGGTGAGCAGGCAGGAGGAGAGAGGAGGAAGAAGCACCTTATTTAGTTGTTCATCTTGTTTGTTTTCTCCAGCCCTTGAACTGGGGCCCTTGGCACGTGCATGGACTGTGTGTGTGGCATAGTGGACTAAACCATTAGGTTACGGGGTGTTCCCAAGGGTTGGTTTTGTGTTGTCTGCTTGTTTTCTTTGTTCTTCTATATTCCATATATGAGTGAGGTGATCCGGTATTTGTCTTTCTCTTTCTGGCTTGTTTCACTTAGCAGGATCCCCTCTAGTTCCATCCATGTTTCTATAAATGTCAGGCTATCATCTCTCTCTTTCTCTTTTTAAGGGGGTATAGTCTCAGGCGTGTGTATGTGCCACATCTTCTTTATCCACCACCATTCATCTTGGATGGCATTTTTGCCTCCTGTTTGATCTTGACCTTTGGAGAAGGAGTCAACACTCTTTTCTCTGTCAAGCTCTGTCAGAGAGTAAATATTTTCAGTATCTTGTGTGTCTTGTGCTTGGCTTTGGAAATAGAAAACCTAAAGAGAGAATTCCTTGGTTTCCCTAAAAAGCCTTCACTGAGAATGGGTTGACCTTAATGATGTAGCTGCCTGATTGTGACCCCAAGAACAGAGCTCAGGGTGGTTTTAAAGTTTTTTTTTTTTTTTAAATTTTTATTTTTTGATGTTTTCTTTCATCTGGAGCCAAATGGTGTGTTGAAATTAACCCAGAGCACAAGGAGGAAGAGCTTAGATTCTAGATTATTCTCAGGCCTTTGTTATTTTTTTGAAGGACAGTTCTTCCAAACCATTTCCTAGGATTTAGATGAGAAATAAGAGTTTTCTCCCTTCAGTGGTGAGTCAGATTTCCTGCACACATCACAGACTTTGTGTTCATGTGCATATTTAAGTGTCTCAGGGCCATAACGAAGTTTAAAAAAATCTGTTTCCTGGTTTTTGTGTTAAGGGTTTGGGGGGAAAATCCAATAAAACAACACCAAAACAAAGCAGAAACAGACGCAGGTCGACGTGCTTATGTACAATAGTTTCCTTTTAGACTTGAGAGTCAGCTCGGCTAGAGTATCTGGTGGGAACTTTTCTTTCTCCAGGTGGGGAGGGTGGGAAGGAAACCAATCTTCATTTCAGTTCTCCTGCGTCTCTCTTCTAGTGTTTATGAGACCTGCAAGGACAATATGTTTTGTTTCACTGCTTTTTGATAAAACCTATCAAGTGACTCCTTTAACCCAAAATAGACCTTTATAAATCACTTTTGCATGCCAGAGTTGTTTTTTTTTTTTTTTTTTTTTTTTGCGGGGGGGGGGGTGGGGGCAGTTTATCAGTAAGGTTGGGAAAATGACCATATTCTTCTTTTAATGTTTGAAATAGAGGGTGGCTATTAACATTTTCCAGTGAGATGTTTGTTTAAAAGATGTTGGCTTTAAAGAAAAGTTTTTTTTTTTCCCAACCTCTCCATAACTAAGACCTAAGAAATAGAGGAACCTCCTTTGATGTTCTTGCTGTCTTGCTGGTGTACTGGTCCCCAGAATCAAAACCCCAGGAAAATTGACAGCATGTTCTGTGACCTTGGGGACCTTTATTAAGTGAACCAGGACAAAGTGAGGGTTGTTAATTACCGTGCGTCATGGCAGTATTTTGACTGCGTAGGTTTGCAATTTTTGTTTATTCATTTCTTATTGAATTTATGTATTATTTAATTTATTTTTCCCTTCCTTTTGCATGCATGCAAAAAAGGCAAACGGAGTCAGGCAGGAAGAGAGAAGAGGAAGAAGCATTTAAATTTTTATTTAGTTGTTTGTCTTGGTTATGTCCCCCAGCCTGGGACATGAACTGGGATCCTTGGGATGCATGTGAATTCTGTCAGCAGAAGGTGGCTGACCAAACCACTACTCCACTCAGGCCTGCTGTACCTACTTGGGTTTTGTTTTGCTTTTTGTTTAATAAAAACGAAAGAAACAAGAGCATATTTTCCTCTAGAAGCTTTTTTGTTGTTGTTGGAAGACTGGAATACGCTTGCATTTTCTAACGTGATTTGATATCAAATGGGGCCAGATATGTTTGCTTCCATTTTCGGGTCTTATCTTTGAAATAGCTCTTTGAGGCTTTCAGAGCAGAGATCTTGGAACCCATGTCGAGTGGATTCATTAAGCAGCCTCTTCATATGTGTAGTCATTCCAAGGGCCCTGATGAGAGCAGTGGAACATCCTTTACTGAGATGAGAAGGACGAGCTATTTGGGGTGAATGTTACTGGGAGCTGAGCGCAGCACCTCCTTTGGAGAAAGGGAAATGATTGCAAATGAAGGGTTCCCTGGACTCTTTCATTGACTTCTCTCACTTTCTCCTGTTAAGTGGAAGTCCCAAATCCATTCATCTGTGTCACTACCCCCGCCCTGACCCAGCCATCTTTATTGGTCTCCTTGGTCATCAATCGCTTCCATTTTAGGGCGATCTGACATCACATCCCTACTTAACACCCTCCATTGGCTTCCCAAGACATTTAGACAAAATCCAAAAGCATCGCCTACAAAGACTCGGCAAGTTCTCTTCCAGGTCCCTCCACCACCCAAATCCCCACTGCCGTCTTGCCCGTGGCTGCAGCTACAGAGCTTTTTCTCCATCTTGCTAAGTTCATTTCTTCCCCTGTGTCTTTGAACTAGCGCTCCCGTCCCTCTGGAATGCTCAGCCCCTGGGGCTTTGTCTGACGGGCTTCTTCTTGTTCAGGTAACAGCAAAAAGTCACCTGCTCCAAGAGTCTTTCCCTCTCTGGCCAGTTAGTTTGAATTGATCATTTTTGGAGCGGAGCACTCAATTTTAACTCTCTTCATGGCCTTAGATGATAACTTTAACTGTGAATTTATTCATTTTCCCCAGCTAGACCATACATTTCATGTGTGTGTAGCAGGCAGCCTTTGCTGTGTAACAAACCACCTCACCTTCAGTGACTTAAAAGCAACACTTATTTATGATTTCTAACAATGTTGTGGATTGATTCATGGTTTATTTGACCTGGGCTGGGTCAGTTGTGGTTGGATGATGGAAGATGTCATGTCCTAGGTGGCCAGCTGGGGTCTCTTTCTTGGTGGGTCAGCTGTGACAGCAGGATGATCTCTGTTTCAGCTGATCAGTACCCTCCATATAGTTTGCAACTGGCCATTGACCATCGCTTAGCCAATGGATATGGCTTTGGTCCAAGAGAACATTCTTTACCAAAACAAGTGGCTGACTAAATTTGGCCCACAGGCTGTTGTTTTCCAGCCCCTACCTTAGAGTATCACCTGTCCCATGATAAGTACTCAGATTATATTTGTAGAAGCAACAAAAGAACCCAAATTTTTGACCACTCTTCTGTTTGCAGCCCAGTTGTTCTGAAATACAATTGGATGCTCTCCACATGAACTTATGTATCAGACCCACAAGTTAAAGGCTCAGTTATTCATAAGATGCCAACCACACTTTGGGGGTCCCCAGGCCACTCACACAGGCCACTCCACTGTCTGTAAATTTGGGGGTTTTCACAACATTCTTTTTGGACCTCCATCATTTGCTATATAAAAAATTTCTGAAAAAGTACTGGGAAAAAAAGTTACATGATTTGTCTGGTCCTGGGTCTATGATGGTGGCCCCCACTTTTAGGAATGCCCATGGTGCTCACCTGGGCCCATGTCACCTGTCATGAGTGCCATGGACATTATCTCCAACAGGGCCAGTGTTACAACTGGACCAGCTCTTGTGGTTGTTAGTATGATTCCAGGATGTAGTTCAGCAAGAAACTGTCAAGGAATGTTGAGGAACAAGATTCATTGCTCATAGTTCCTAGAGGATACGCAGTGAAGTTATGAGTGGAGAGATGGAGGGAGAGAAGAAAAAAGAGGAGGAGAGGAGAAAGGAGAGGAGGAGAAAGGATGAAAGGAGCAAGAAGGGTAGGAGGGGGTACAGTAGGAAGGGGAGCAGAGGGGAGGGGAGGGAGGAGACTGGAGAAAAATGGGAATCTGTCTTTATTAGAGCCAAGGTCATGGATTCACTGTCGGCTGACTTAAAGCACAGGGTGGGAATGAGGGTGTGAGGAGGGAGAGAGAGGGGTCACTCTAGCAGTCAGTAATCCAGGTTACAGCTTTCTGAAAGTGGGAGCTTCATGGACAGGGGTGGGGATGGAGGGAGGCACTCTCATTCCTTATATGGTCGTTTTGCTAATTCACTGGGCCATGTAGCTGGCAACATGGTCATTCAAGATGGAGGTTGTCTTTTTTTTTTTTTTTTTTTTTAACTTTTACTTTATTTAGTTGTTCATCTTGGTTGTTTCCCTAGTCCCAGGTCTCAAACCCAGGTCCTGGGGATGCATGTGGACTGCATCCGGTGGCCTGATCCACTAGGCCAGCAGGGCGTGCCGAGATGGATGTCTTGAAATGGAGGTCTCTGTAATCAGGAGCTTAATGTCAGCCACACATACTGTAGATACAATAACAGCCTTATTGTTAAGGACCCACAGAGTCCTAGACACAGAGCTTCCATGCCCTCCTGGAATGAGGGATGTCCTCTCCTAGCATACAGATGTGTGCACCTGCTGGAAACTCCACTGAATTGGTGTGCAGAGTTTTTATTGTGGTTTCATTGGGTAGACACGACGAAGGGAAGCCCATGTCCATGTGACCGAACTCAATTTCCAACCCTCTTCCCCTCCCTGGAGTTGAGGTGGTTAGAACACCAATTGTCTCCCTGTGTATTTCTGGTGAGCAGCCCTCATCCTGAAGGACCCGTGGAAGCCACCTCATTAGCATCACATAGACACTCCCTTCACTCTGGAAACCCCAAGGGCTTTTTAAGCCAGGACTTGGGACAAAGATCAGATCTACTCTTTATTATACCACCATCATTAAAATAATTCTGAAGAACTGAATATGCAGGGCTGTGAAAGTAGCCAGCAGCACCACTAATAAAGAGTAATGAATGGGGAGCCGGCATAGATGAGCTTCTATTATGTTGTAAGGCAAAATTGGCTCAATAAATATTGAATTACAAAAAGGAATGAGAAGACAAGTCACAGACTGAAGAGCATAATTTCAAGAGATACATCTGATAAAGGACTCTTATCCTGAGTACAATAAAGTCTTCAAACTCAGCATTAGGAAAATGTACAACCTGGATGATGAAACAATGGGCCACAGACCCGGGCGTGTCAAGAAAAAAGAAGAGAAAAAAAGCATTCATCATAGCAGTGGCCAATGCTTTTTGTTTTCTGAGTGCCAAGGGCTTTATGTGGTATTTAGTCCCCATTCCGTGGGGGTAGGTACTGTTCGTACAGTTTCTTCACAGATGAGGAAACCTGAGACTTGGAGATTGTCATAGTTGGGGATCTTTAGTTCTGATGCCACAGAGTCTGAACTCAAGTGGGCTTAAGCAAGATTGAAAGAGTTTATGTCACACAAAATTTCAGTGTGTTGGAGCACCCTGCCTTCTCAGAGCCTCCAGGAAAAAAAAGACAATTTCTTGGGGGTGCCCTGGTGTTTCAGGCACTAAGCCAGCAGCTGGGGTGTGGAGCATATAAGCCCGAAGACCTGGCTTTGTTACCCGAGGCTGGGGTGAACAATCAGAATAAATAAAGAAATGAAAGTATCTTTTCCTCTTCCTTGGTTTTTTCCTTAACAACCCCCCCTCCAAAAAAAAAAAAAAATGCTTCTTCCTGTTCTCCCTTCCTTCCTCTCTTTAAAAAATTTTTTTTGACAAGTTCTCCTTCCAGGAAGTTCTAGCAGAACATTCACTGGACTGAGTTGGGTGTGTACCCGTCTTTGAAACCCCAGGGGAATGGGAGATGGTGCCCAGCCTGGCTGAATCCCATGGCCTGCCTGGATTTAGGACAGTTATGCCAGCTGAGAACTGACCGCAGACACCCCATGTGCAGGAGGGCTCCTCCCCAGAGAACTTCTGGGGGCTGCCAATCTGTGTTTTAAAGGAAAGGTGCAGGCAGGAATGAAGGTGAGCAGAGGCAGACAGGCAGGAGGAAGAAGCACTTTTATTTATTTTATTTAGTTGTTCCTCTTGATTGTTCCCGCCAGTCCCGGAATGTGAACCCGGGACTTTGGGATGCATGTGGACTGCACCCGACTGCTACTCCACCAAGGTGTGCCTGGGGGATGTCAATTTGAGGACATTAGGGTGCAGGCAGGCAAAGCCAAAGATTGGCCCTCAGTCACCCGATATTAAATGTGAGGTCATGTGATAGCCGTGGTCACATCCATCCCCAAACAGAACAGCAAGTGACCTATGTCCTTGAAGTAGCATGCTAAGTTCTACCACTTAGGCAAAGTGAGTCTCATCAACTGGGCATAGGTCCTATGATCATGGTAATGCCAGGAGTCCCCTCACATCCACTCCTGGCAATAATGTGAGTCCTGTCTCCATGGGGAATGGTGCAAGTCCTATCCCTTTGAGGTATGGCAGGAGCCCCATCATTTTGAGGTGAAAGCGTGAGTCCCCTGAATTCAGGGTGTTACTCTCGGACCTGCCACCTGATAAAAGGACCTATGCCTGTCACTTTAAACTGTTGCCCTCCTCTTTCCCAGAGGTTGATGTTGGAGTCAGCCTTGACTCCCTCGCTTTGGGGGTGGGTACTATTGGCTTTGGCTAAGCAGAGCCCAGGGGTGTTGTTTAATGCCCTTGGGGATGGGGCAGCCCCCCTACAGTGGAGAATCAGAGCCCGTGGCTTAGGATGACAATGCAGAATCCGGTCCTGGGACCCTGTGCAGCGTTCTGTCTGCTGCGTGTCTGCACATCTTTGCATGGATGGCGGGGGGCTGTGTGCCCTGAACTCATGCCCCCTCTCTTCTCTTCCCTCAGCTTGATGTGCACTCCGTGCTTGGGCCCCTGTCCCAAGATCTGCCCCATGCAGGATGGCCAGAAGACCATCGACTCAGTGACATCTGCCCAGGAGCTCCGAGGCTGCACAGTGGTCAATGGGAGCCTGATCATCAACATTCGTGGAGGCAGTGAGTGTGGGGTGGGGTGGGGCTGGGTGGGGCAAGGCAGGGGGTCATTCCCTGGTAGGACACGGGGGCAGGGGCTGAGGGAAGCACCCCAGACTCTCACCACACATTCCTCAGGCCATTTTTAGACTGGACATCAGTGGAATCACCCAAGAAGTTTGCTTTCCAATCTGAAATTCAGAGCTTAGTCCTTGTTCCACATTCCTGACATCCTGGCTTTGGAGAGTTGGGAGTTTGGGACATCAGTCAGGAGTGTGCTTGCTTTTTTTTTTAAGGAGAGGTACAGGCAGGAATGATGGCAAGTGGGCAGTCAGTCAGGAAGACAGAGGAGGAAGAAAAAAATACATCGTATATTATTCATCTGGGTGGTGAATCTGTGTCCTTGGGATGTGTGTGGACTATGCGTAGAGGCAGAGGACTTAACCACTAAGCCACCAGGGTGCAGCAGGCAACATGCCCTATTACAGGTAGCAGTACCATCACAGGTGTTCCTTTGTTTGTTGATTCAGCAAGCACCTGTTAAATACTCAGTGAGCAAGGCAGGGCCCATGCATATGGACTTTACAACCAAGCAAATCAATGAGCATTGTCAACTCATTGGCTGGTGGTCCACACCATGAGGGGAAGCAGCAGTGAACCAATGGGCGTGGCTCTGTTTCAGTACAGCAGGATTCACAAAGCAGGCTGGATGGAATTGGGCTAAAGAGGGTTGCTATTTTAGAAGACTTTCTAATGAGGAGGCATGCTTTGAGTTAGTGAGGGAGCAAACCAAGCAGACAGATGAGAGAGTAATATTCTGGGTGAAAGAGGCAGTCTGTGCAAAGGTCCTGAGGCACAAAAATGCCTGGTCTATGTAAGGAACGGTAGAGAGATTCAAGTGCCTGGAGTCGATAGAGCAAATAAAAGATGAGAAAAGCAGTGGCCATTTACCTGGGACTTGCAGACCCCTTCGTAAAGACTTTGAATTGTGTTTTAAGTTTGATGCACTTCGATCAGCGAATGTTAAAATCATTTTCTGTCCGCAAGTAAACACTTCACCATAGAAAGTTATGGGAAGATGAAAAGGTTTCTATAGACACCCACTGGATATTCTCTCATTTCCTTAGACAACTTGGCAGCTGAACTAGAAGCCAACCTTGGCCTCATTGAAGAAATTTCAGGGTTTCTGAAAATCCGCCGGTCCTACGCCTTGGTGTCACTTTCCTTCTTCCGGAACCTACGTCTGATTCGAGGGGAGACCTTGGAAGTCGGGTAGGTGGGCCTAATTCTGGGTCTGTAATCTGAGTGCTCACTAGGAAGGTAGGGAATTAGGAAAACTTGGAAGGGGTGGGGAGGTGTGACATGACATGCATGCGGCCGAGGTGTCCGTCCCTGGAGGAGTGGATGAAGAAAACATGGGGGATATTCACAATGGAGTGTTTATTCAGCTGAATAAGGGAGGAGATAATCAAACAAAAATAGACATTCAGTCCATAAAATCAAATTAGTGGTGGTGGGAAGGGAAGCAGGAGGGCAGGCAAATTGGATACAGAAGATCAGTTATTTGTTGAAGAAAGAACTGATCTGGTGCTGATGAGCGTCGTGTATTATCCACAGATGCTGATTGACGATGACTTACACCTTAAACTTACATGATGTTATTTTTTTAGAAGCATTATTTTATTTTCATTTCGTTGTTCACATTTGTTGTTCCCCCTGGGCCCAGGGTGTGAACCCAGGTCCTTGGGATGTTCGTGAACTGCCTTCTTTTGGAGGCAGTGGACCTAACCACTAACTTCAACAGCGTGCGCCAACCTACGTCATGTTATGAAGCAGTATTCCTACAATAGAATGAGATATTTTTTTAAAGAGGAAGGAAATACTGCATTTCGTGACCATGTAGATCAACCTCGAGAGTACGATGCTAAGTGAAATAAGTCAGAAAAAGACAAATATTGTCTGACTCCACATCTGTGGAAACTTAAAGCAGAAGGAACTCAGAGAAACACAGAACAGATTGGCTGTTGCCCAAGGCAGTGAATGGCTGAAATGTTGAAAGATACTGACTTCTACTTAAAGATGAACACACTCTTGGGGTTTCATGTAGTTATGAAAGTTTATTGTATATTTGAATGTTGCTAGGAAAGTAGATTTTCAAGTTCTCATCAGTTAAAAGAGAAAAAGTTAGGGTTTTTTTTCACTGAGTTATAACTGACCTACGATGTATTCATTTCAAGGATAGAACATAGTCATTTAATATCTGTGTATGTTACAAAACGATCACTGCAATAAGTCTGGTTAACATCTGTCACCATGCACGGTTATAAGATATTTTTTCCTTGTGATGAGAACTTGTAAGATTTATTCTCTCAGCATCTTTTCTTTTTAAGGAAAGTTATAGGCTGGGATGAGGATGGTAGGCAGGCAAGAAGAGGGAGGAGGAAGAAGCATTTATTTATTTTATTAAGCTGTTTACCTTGGTTGACCCACCTGCTCCAGCCCCAGGTCTTGAACTCTGGTCCTTGGGATGGATGTGGACTGAGCCGTGGAGAGTTCATCTTTAGGCCATTGGGGCATACCTGCAACTTTTAAAATATGCAACGAAGCTTGTTAGCTCACTCAATAAGTTAGGGGCTATTATTTTATTATTTTTTGACTTTTGTATAACTTTTCTTTCCAATAATATAGAATTAATAATGAGAAGGCAAAATTAGAACTACACATTCTGCTGGCTAGGATTCCCAAATGGAAAAAAAAAAAAAGTCAATGACTACAACTTGCACACATATACACAATACATTAGATTCAGGCTCTCTGTTCATTCCAATGACGATATTTTTGTTTCACTTTATTTTTATGTAGTTGTACACATTGGTGGCTCCCCCCACACCCAGGTCTTGAACCCAGGACCTTGGGACTGCTCCCAGGGGGTACTACACCGCTAGGCCACCAGGGCATGGTTGCAACATCAACATTTTTAAAGCCAAAAAATTATCTATTAGGAGAAGGTGCCTGGAGAAACCTTGCAAGGGAGGAATCTGTGTCAACATATTCTGCTAAGAAAAATTATACCCATTCTGCAGAAACCCTTGGGAAAAGTCAGGGAGGACAGCCCAGATTTCATGTCCTTCCTGACTTCTGGCTGGAATGAAGTCTGGCTATCTGGGCATCTTGTAATTTGGAGTGCCAGGCTGACCAGGACTCTATAATTGCTGGGTCCAGCACCTTGTTTCTTTTGATATTGACTGTACCAGAGATTCTTCTTATCTCCTCTGGTCATTGAGGAGATATTCTTTGAGATATTCTCTCAGCCTCCTAGGATTTCCTCCCTCATTTCTCCCCTAAGCTCTCCTTCCTCCACCTGCCTGTGACAGTTGGTGTTCTGAGTTCTCCATCTCAGCTCTATTTCATAATTTTCATTTTTATTATTTTTTTAAAGTGCAGGCAAAAATGAAGATGAGTAAGCAGGCAGACAGAAAGAGAGAGGAGGAAGAAGCATTTTAATTGTTTTTTAATTTAGTTGTTCATCTTGGTTGTTCCTCCTGGACCAGGGATGCCAACCTAGTGATGTGTGTGGACTTCACTTGGCTGAAGGTGACGGACCTGGCTGTTACTCCGCTAGGGTGTGCCAAGCTATTTTTCTAGTGACCTCCTAGTTGTGCTGGGACTCCAACCCTGACTTATCTCCCAGCTCATTTCCAGCAAGGTGACCCCTGGGGGCCTCAAATGCAATATAGGAACTCCCTTCCTTGCCCTAGTCGTCCATCTCATTTCTCAGAGCTCTTCTCTTTGAGGTCCTACTGACCCTATTTCAGTTAGAATATAGAGAAGCTGTGTTTCACATGGGTAAAGATGAACTCGTGGCTGAGAGGTCTGAGGAAGGTCATCCAACTGTGCTGTCAAGGACTCAGGGGCTCTCCACGTTTGTGTTCCTCATGGTCACAAGATGGCTGCCTTATGCGCAGCCTCGTGTCTGTAAAACCAACAGGAAAATGTGGGAAAGGGACAGGTACATGCCAAGTGAGATTGTGTCTTTAATAAAATTATTATTTTTTGCCTGGAACCTCCCACATTGGTGTCTGCTTATATTTCTTGACCAGAACCAGGTCACATGATCAATCCTAGCTGCAAGGGAGACTGGGGGAGTGAATATTTACCATTCCCATTAGAGTAGAGGAAGCTTGGGAAAATGGAAGCAATGAATGCTTTTAAAAAGCTAATCCACTGACTTGTTTAGGCTATCTTCTTGAATTTCTCACAAGCTCATGTGGATTTTTTCTGCCATAAAACTGCCCCCCACCCACACTTTTTTTTTAAAGAAAAAGGCCAGGTAGGAATGAAAGTAAGCAGGCAGGCAGTCATGAAGAGAGAGAAGGAAGAAGCATTTATTTATTTTTATTTTGTTGTTCACCTTGGTTGTTTTCCTAGCCCCAGGATGCGAACCCGGGACTTTGGGGATGTATGTGGACTGTGCTTTGGCGAGAAACAGTTGACCAACCACTACTCCACTAAAGCATGTGAAAACTGTCTTTTTGTTGTTGCTGTCATTGCAGAAGCTCAGATCTTTCATCTGGAGAATTCCAGTAACCTCCTACTTGAGCATCCCGGAGTTAGACCAATGCTGTCCAACAGAAATATAATCACCTATGTGGCTTTAAACGTTCTAGTAGTCACATTTAAAACACTTAAAAAGAAATAGATAAGATGATTTTTTTCCACTTTCATTTATTTGTTTATTTTTGGTTATTTCCCTTCTTTCCTAGCCTTGAGTCATACACACGACTCCTTAGGCTTTACATGGTCCACTCCCCAGCCACTGGCTTAGTACCTGAGCCACCAAGGTGCATGAAGAGATGACTTTTAACAATGCACTTTACTTAACTGATCACATCTAAACTGTTGTTTCACGTGGAATCAACATGGAAGAAATCATAAAGGAGATCTATTACATCCTTCTTTTGCATACAAAATTTTTGAATTTTTTTTTTTTTTTTACTTCAAATGCATTCAAAAAGACCACATTTTAGCTACTCAGTAGCCAAGGGTGGCTGGTAGGTTTCTGTATTGGACAGCATAGGTTTAGATGCTTCCCTTCTCCCATCCATCATAACCTGGTAGTTCTAAGGCAGAGGTCTAAACAACTTACTGAGCTTTTAGAAATCCTTCAGTGGCCTGTTGGGGACGGTCATGGATTCTGGGTCTTGGTCTGGCATGCAATGTACTCGAGGGTTTGACTCATTGCAGTTATCTACTGTTGAGTCCTGTCACCTGTTGGCATGAGGAGAGTACTTTGCACTTCCTCAATCCCGTGTAGATCTCTGTGTCTTCAGCATTTTTCCTCTGTGAAACGTACAACTCAATCCATCATAGTCCTACCCTCCTCCCTGACAAGACTGAGGTATTATACCTTCCTGGCTATGAACACTTCCTCAGCTTCCCCTGACTCTTCCATCTCCTTCCCCATTCAACACTTGTCGAATATATGCCAAAAATGTGGCCAAGACAAACAAGCAAGATCAACTTGTTGGTCCCACCTTCTCAGAGCTGGAGGCAGCAAACCACTGAATGGGTGCGTGTGTGTTTCCTTAGGAACTACTCCTTCTATGCCTTGGACAACCAGAACCTAAGGCAGCTATGGGACTGGAGCAAACACAACCTCACCATCACTCAGGGGAAACTCTTCTTCCACTATAATCCCAAGCTCTGCTTGTCGGAAATTCATAAGATGGAAGAAGTTTCAGGAACCAAGGGGCGCCAAGAGAGGAATGACATCGCTGTGAAGACCAACGGGGACCAGGCATCTTGTAAGTGGCACTTCCCTGGCCCTTCCAGCCCCTGGATGTGGTCGTGTGATTTCCCTTCTCAGAATCCAACACACTAGTCCCTGCAGTGAACCAAACTGACTGCATGTGTGTAGACTTTCTGAAATATTGAGGACTGGTGGTGTAGTTATTTCCTCTGTGCCTATTGTACCAAATAGAATGCCTGATACTGGAAGATGATACATAAGCATGGACTAAATGGATTGAATGAATGAATGAATGACAGCTTCATATATATGACTTTGGTTCAAATGTAGCAGCAGGTCCTATAATTGCTTCAGCTGGAGGCAGCCAGGTTCTCTTTGGAAGGGATGACTGAGCATTGAGCCAAAGGGCTTCTGTAATACTCTTGCTTCAAGCTATGGACATTCAGGGCAGGAAGGGAGAGAGGGTTGGCTGGTGCTTGTCTTTAAATGTCTCATTCATGTCCAGTGAAAGGAGTGGCGCTCACCCAGAGAAGCATGTGGGGTTGTGACTTGAACAATAGACAGACCGTTCCGTCCAGTGGCTACTTGTGAAGATGTGGGGCACTTACTTTGCACTGAAATGAATTATTATTATTATTATTTAAAGGAAAAGTACAGGCAGGAAGAGATTGGAGAAAGAAGTACTTTTATCTGTTTCATGTAATTGTATATCTTAGTTGTCTCTCTCACTCTACCCCAGTCTTGGGATATGAACCTGGGTCCTTGGGATGTAGTGGACTGCGCTCACCTGGAGGTGATGAGCAAACCACTACTCTAACAGGGTGTGCCTTGAAATAAATGATTTAATACTGATATTGGTTTTTTTTTTTGTTGTTGTTTTTTTAAACTTTTCCAGGTGAAAACGAGTTACTCAAATTTTCCAACATTCGGACAAGTTATGACAAGATCTTGCTGAAATGGGAACCTTATTGGCCCCCTGACTTCCGAGACCTCCTGGGGTTCATGCTCTTCTATAAAGAGGCGTAAGTGGAAGCGTTAAGAGGAAAATGTGTGTGTGTGTGTGTGTGTGTGTTGTCTGTGTGCTCAGATCTTAACCCTCCATCTTCCTCCTCTGTATGGAATAGGTATCATAGGTCATTTTTTCTCATCTCATCAATTGATGGCGTAGGAAGTTGATAATGTCCCAGAAATTGCCAAAAGCAGAAATTGAAGCAGATAGATTACTCTTGGAGATCCAGCTAGATGTTTTACTTTTCTATGTACATGTTATCCTCCACAAAAACTCACTCAGTCTATTTAGTAGTTTTTAAATGTAATATTTGTTGCGATAACTACAAAATAATAAAAACCCATATGTCAGGGTTCCCCATTCCTCAAATATTTGACAACACAGCCTGCCCACCACCAAATTACCAGAAATTCTCCCCCACTGTCCATCGGACCCACCACCCCTTGTTCCCTCCCCACACCCCCTTCCACACCGGTAACCTCAGTTCTATTGTCTATGTCAAAGTGTTGTTTTTTGTTTTGTCTGTTCCTTTGCTTTGTTTCTTTACATTCCACATATGAGTGAGGTCATCCGGTATTTGTGTTTCTCCTTCTGATTTATTTCACTTATTTCACATCATCGTCTCTAGTTCCATCCATGTTGTTGCAAATGGCAGGCTTTCATCTTTTTTAGGGCTGTGTTATATTCCATTGTGTATATGCACCACATCTTCTTACTCACTCATAGAATGATAGATACTTAGGTAGTTTACAATTCTTGGTTATTGTAAATAATGCTTCAATAAACATGAGGATGTATATATATCTCTGCAAATTAGTGGGGGGTTTTGTGTAAATACCCACAAGATTGTATGGAATTTCCATTTTCAATGTTTTAAGGACTCTCCATATTGCTTTCCATGAGAGTTGCACCAATTTGCACTCCCATTGGTAGGTTTTAAAATTTTTATATCTATTTTGTATTTTTTCCGACATTTAAAGATTTAAGGTAAAACCTACAGAGCATACAATCGATTGTGTTGACTGTTTTTAAGTACATGGTCCTGCGGCAGCAAGTAGATTCATTATATTATACAACCATTGCCACCATCCATCTCCAGAACTTTATTATTACCCCAAACTGACTCTCTGTCCCCATAAAACTCTACCTTGTACTTCTGAGTATACACCATACTGAATTTTTAAAGGGCAATCTGAGGGTGGTGATGGTAATGGCATTACCAGTGTCTCCATGTCTCAAGATTTATTGTGTCAGGCTGTGTGCTGAGCAGTTGCACACACTCTCTCTTGGAATCTTATCAAGAGCTCTTGGGGAAATTGGTATTATCCTCTTCATCTTCACCATTATCACCACCACCATCACCATCATCACTTCGATTATTGGGGAATTGAGACATCAGGGAAGACTGTCCCTTTGTCTTTGCCTGGTCCCAAGTTGTTTTTTTGTGTGTGTGAGTGACAGGACATAACCCTATGGAAGTCAGCTTCTTCCAGCCACACTCTCAGAGTGACAGTCACAAAATATTAACTAATCTCCTTTGTCTTGAAAGCCCTTATCAGAATGTGACCGAGTTTGATGGGCAGGATGCATGTGGCTCCAACAGCTGGACAGTGGTGGACATTGACCCACCTCTGAGGTCCAATGACCCCAAGTCACAGAACCAGCCCGGGTGGCTGATGCGGGGTCTCAAGCCCTGGACCCAGTATGCCATCTTCGTGAAGACCCTGGTCACCTTTTCTGATGAGCGCCGTACATACGGGGCCAAGAGTGATATCATCTATGTCCAGACAAACGCCACTAGTAAGTATTTCTTGTGAGTATGAATTTATGTGTGTAGGCGATGTCTTGCCTTAAACCGGTGGACACAGCGACCTTACAGGAAACGCTGTAACATTTTACCTTTTATTTTTCTCTTCTTCTCTGTGTCCCTTTCCCTTCCCCATTTTTAGGGGGAAGGAAGCTGGAGTATTTCAGTTACATATTTTATTTACTTATTTTTTCTTTAGAGAGGAAGGAAGGGAGGGGAAGAGGAAGCACTTGGAAGGAAGGAAGGAAGAGGAATAGGAAGCACTTTTACTTACTTATGTGTTTTTGTTGTCTCCTCACCACCCCACTCCCTGCCCTGGGTCTCAAACCCTGGTCCTTAGGCTTTACATGGTCAATACTCTGGCCACCGGCTTAGCGCCTGAGTCACCAGAACACGTCATTGTTATTATATATTTTATAAAACCTAAGTCCTTCTCCTATAGCACTTGTTTTCAACTGAGGATGATTCTGGCTTCTCACCACCCCGAGGGACATTTGGCAGTGTCTGGGGACAGTTTTGTTTGTTATGACCAGAAAAGTGGGGCTACTGACATCCAGTGAGTGGAGACTAGGGAGGCTGTTCACACTCTGCAATGCAGGGGGCAGCCCCCCCATAATAACATGTTATCTGGGTTCAATTTGGGACAGATGTTAACTGGAAAATGTGAGTTTGTCTTTTCCCACCAAGCTCCTTTTCCTCAGCTTCTTTCCAGTACCCAGAACAGAGAGAGCTTGCCGCATAATTGGAGGTCAATAAATATCATTGTGTAAATGGATGAATGAGTAGTTACAGAGTTTATATATAATCTGTGGAAAAAATGGACCACCATTTTGTAACCTGTGTCCTCTGTTCAGAGAGCCTGCCCCATAGATCCACTGTATTTGTGTATAGAGGCATGTGTTACTATTTCTTAATTTAATATTTATTGAGGTAACTTTGATTTACAAAATATAGTCTCATATGTGAGGGTTCCCCATCCCTCAAATATAGGACAACACACCCTGCCCACCACCAAATTACCAGAAGTCCTTCAGCCCTGTCCCTGGGACCCATCATCACTCTTTCCATCCCCCTGCCCCTTCCCCTCTCGTCACCACAGTTCTGTTGTCAGTGTCCAAGGGTTGGTTTTTGCTTTGTCTGTCGTTTGCTTTGTTTTTTTAAATATTCCATTTATGAGTGAGAGCATGTGGTATTTGCCTTGTTCCTTCTGATTTATTTCACTTGACATAATCCCCTCCAGTTCCATCTAGGTTGTCTCCAATGACACAATTTCATCTTTTTAGGGCCTTGTGGTATTCCAGTGTGTATACACCACATCTGTATCCATTCATCTGATGAGGGGCACTTAGGTAGTTTCTAGTTCTTGGTTATCATAAATAATGCTGCAATAAATACAGGATGCATATATGTTTTTAGATTAGTGTTTGGGGAAAAAAATACCCGAAAGTTCTCCAGGGTTCTTGATGGTAAAAACACCGCATTGAACATCCTCATGATCTCTTTAGCTCGTGTGTCTGCTCTCATGCAATAGCATGCACCCTCCTCCTCACAGTAGACCCACTTCTCTTCTCCTTTGCAGATCCTTCCGTGCCCCTGGATCCAATCTCAGTTTCTAACTCCTCATCTCAGATCATTCTGAAGTGGAAGCCTCCCTCTGACCCCAATGGCAACATCACACACTACCTGGTTTTCTGGGAGAGACAGGCGGAGGACAGTGAGCTGTATGAGTTGGATTATTGCCTCAAAGGTGAGTGCCAGCAGGTGATGTCTGATCCACTTTGCTCCACTAGGTGGGGAGACACCCCTTCCCACCCACCCTAGTTCCCTGGTGTGCACACACACTCCAGTCCCCTCATGTGAAAACATGCTTACACATTTTGATTGCTATTCATTCATTCATTCAGTCATCACTTACTGTTCATTTTTGTTTACATTGCTATAGGCATTTTAGAATATCGAATTCACACTTCTGTGTACATTTCACACCATGTCCACCACCAGAGTCCCAGTGCTCTTCACCGCCATTTTGTTCCCTCCTTCCTTCCCTTCCCCTCGCCTCCCTCTGGTAGTCACCATCTTACATCCTGTGAATTTTGTTGAGGTTTGTCTCTTTGTTCATTTTTTTCTTTGTATTTCACAAATGAGTGAAACCCTCCTGTATTTCTGTCTTTGGGGCTATTTCACTTAACACGATCCCCTCTAGTTCCATCCAGGTTGTTTCAAAAGGCACAGTTTCATCTTTCTTGACAACTGCTAGAATTCCGTTGAGTATGTATATTGTAGTTTCTTTATCCAGTCATCTGTGAATGGCCATTTAGATTGTTTCCATGTCTTGGCTCTCATGAACGATGCTGTTATGAACATAGAGATGCTGCTATGAACTGTGATGCTATGTTTCTTCTGATTAGAGTTTCTGCATCCACTGAGTAATGCCTAGAAGTTGAATTGCTGGGTTGAATAGTAGCTCCACCTTGATTTTTCTGAGAAATCTTCATACTGTTTTCCATAAAGGCTGCACTAATTTATATTCACATTAATATCATGTGCACATTTTAATTTTTTTAAATTTATTTTCTCAAAGGAAAGGTGCAGGCAGGAAAGGTAAGCTGGAAGGAGAGAGGAGGAGGAAGCATTTATTTATTTGTGCATCTCTTTTGTTCCCCTGGGCCCGGGTCTTGAACCTGGGTCCTTGGGAAGTATGTAGACTACATCGGATGATCTTACCCGCTAAGCCACCAGGGCATGCTGATGTACACATTTTTAAACATCATAACACGAGTACACACTCTGGAGACTCGTGTTGAAATCACGGATCATCATATTTCCCATGTTTTGGCCCCATTTCCTTCGGGAATTTTCTCTTCCTCTGTGCACTTCCTCGTTTCCCTCCTCCCCCCGCCTTTGTTCACTCTCCTCCTCCTTCCCCCCGTGGTGGGGTGTAGCGTGTTAGACCACTCAAAACTTCCGTGCTAAACTAGAAAACAGAGTGTGTTCAGATGTTATTGACAAAGTCAGGGAAGTATTTGGATTCCTAAATTTAGAACCTTTAGTTTTAAGGGTTGGAAAACAGCAAGGAGGGATCAGCTCTTCCCTCCTGTGCTCTCTATGAAAAATTTATACGAATGATGTTGTTTTCAGTCTTTAATCTTGTTTACTTAACAGGCTTCTGTAGGAAAATGGACAAAGACTCGAGATCTCAAACTAGTTTGTAGAAACCAGTTTAAAGTTATGTTAAAAGTGAGTTTTTAAAACCTGCCATCAAACTGGAAAAACAAGTTATTTTTTTTTTATTTTGTTCTTATTTTTCTGGAGTTTTTTGAATTGTGATACACCTTGACCTTGGAG
Organism: Solenodon paradoxus; assembly: GCA_004363575.1. Classification (NCBI taxonomy): domain Eukaryota; kingdom Metazoa; phylum Chordata; class Mammalia; order Eulipotyphla; family Solenodontidae; genus Solenodon; species Solenodon paradoxus. The sequence continues at coordinate 154,841 of RJWH01003139.1, read as the reverse complement.
GCTAAGGTGAGGGGGTCCACCGGCGAGGTGTGGCTGGGCTGGATCCTAGGCCCACCCCGGGCTGGACATCTGACCTGCTGTGTGGCGATGAGCAAGTCACAGGTCTCCTCACCGCTGCCTCCTTTTCAGGAGAAGGGTCGGGAGGCCAGATGATCCCCTGGAGCCATCCCAGCTCTAAGATCATGCGCTAAATGTATGCCTGTGACCTCATTCCCCGCCTGAGCCGAGGATTGCAAACGTGATTTATCTCCTCAGATGCTTTATATAACTTGAGAGCTAGCCCAGTCTTGGGCTCAGCTTCAGGCTGTTGGCCCTGCATTCAAATAACCGAAGCCACAGCTAGAAGCATTTCCATCATCAGCGAACCACGATGCTTTTGCTCCTCCTCCTCCTCCCTCCTCCTCTCCCACTGCTTCCTCCCTCCTCCTCCCTCTTCTTCCTCCCTCCTCCTCTTTCCTCTTCCTCCCTCCTCCCTGCCCCCTTGGTTGGGGGCAACCAAGATGAACAATTAAGTAATGCTTCTTCCTCCTCTCTTTTCCTGCCTGCCTGCTTCCTTGCCTTCATTCCTGCCTGCACCTCTCCTTTAAAAAAATAAATGAAAAAATTAAAATGTTAGTGTGAATGTGAATTAATGCAACCTTTATGGAAAACAGTAGAGATTCCTCAGAAAAATTAAGACGGAGCAATTCAGCTTCTAGAATACAGAAACTCTAATCAGAAGATACATATATGCGTGTGTGTGTGTGTGTGTGTGTGTGTGTGTTTTAAGAGAGGAAAGAAGGGAGAGGAGCAAGAAGGATGAAAGGAAGGAAGGAAGTGGGATGCGGGGGGGGAGAGAAGAAGCATTTTTATTTATTTAGTTGTTCATTTTGGTGTTTCACTCTGGCCCTGGGTCTTGAACTTGCGTCCTTGGGGGCTCTATGTGGTCCTCACTCCAGTGTCTCAGCTGCCTGAGACACCAGGGTGTGTCTCATGCACACACACAGATATTTGGATGAGAACATTTATATTCTGTTCTCTTAACTGGTTTCTATCATATAATACAGTGTTTCAACTATATGTCTTTTCTTGTGGTAAAACGCACACAACATAAAGCCACACTCGCCAGCGTTCAGTGGCAATAAGTACATTGAGTGGTGTGTCATCTTCACCACTCATTTCTAGAATTTTCCGTTTTCCCAAACTGACACTCTGCTCCCATTGAACTCCCCCCCCCACCCAGATACTGGCACTAGTGTTCTACTTTCTGTCTCTATGGATTGGACTGTCCTTGGGGCCTCATTATGCTTTATAGTCACAGAAAAAACCCAGGACACTAGGTTTCAAGCAGTGAATGGTATTTGACGCCCAGAGCTCAGCCTCTGCATCTGCAGGCCCCCTTACTAAGGAAACCCTCCTTTTCCCTCCCCTCCGCCATGCCGTCACTAGCTTCTCTAACCATTTACCCAGAAGGTTAGTTCATATCTAATTGTACACGTAAGAGATATTTTTAAGGGTCCCTCACAAGTTTCAGGTGCCCCTTGCGGGGCTAGCGGTTTAGTCCAACATGGCTCAGCTCAGTCCATGTACATCTCAAGGTCCCCAGTTCAAGACCCAGTTCAAGGCCTGGGGGAAACAACCAAGAGGAACAACTAATTAATATAAAGAAAATGCTTCTTCCTCCTCTCTCACTCCCCTTCATTCCTGCCTGCACCTTTCCTTTAAAAAAAAAATAGTCACCTTCCAAGTGGATATTCTCCAGGAAGCTCCTAGAAGTTCATTATCTACCAGAGTCATTAGAGAGGAGAGGAAAAGGGAATTTCCTCTGATCAGTTGACACTAGTAAACACCGGGTAACAAGGGGTTGGCAGTAGGAAAGGTAGTTTCCAGAAACTTCCATGGTCCATCATCCTTGTTATTGTAACAGAGTGTGACCACACTCACAGAGTCTGTAGAAGACCCCTGGGGTGGGTGACCTCCGGAGTCAAGACATGGTCAACTGTGGTGTCATTTTCCCCCTTTACTTCCCTTTTCTGTGCATTTTTTGAAACATTTCTTTCCCCATCTCCTCTCCTGTCTTTAGCCCAGAGTACGTCTGCCTCAGTTGTATTGACATTTGGGGCTGGATAAATCTTTGTCTGTTTAACATCCCAGTTTCTAGTCACTAGATGCCAATAGACCCCTCTCCCTTCCAACAGTCCTGACGATGAGAATGTGCCCAGAGTCCTCAGGTGGTGTGTGTGTGTGTGTGTGTGTGTGTGTGTGTGTGTGTGTGTGTGTGTGTGTGTGTGTGTGTGTATGGGTGGGATCACCTCGAATCTTGACTTCCAGTCTGGGTTAAAGATCAGAACCTCTGTTCTAACCTGACTTCTGGATTCCTGAAGAGTATGAAGATTCTTCATTTGTACTGTGCAAGTTGGATCATTCAGTATCACCATTAAGTCTGTAATTCAGACCCTTTAGAATTCCATGTGGAAATAACTTTCATATGGTTGGTTGGTTGAGTCATTGAACTGTAACTTGGCCCTTCAGTCTCTCAGTTTCTCTCCCTCCTCTCCTTCAAGTTCCTTGGTGTCTTTTAACATGCTAATCAAATTCCTACCTCAGGATCTTTGCACATGCTGTTTACTTTGTACTGCTTGACTAAGCTGCCCATATTTGCTTGAGATAAAAATGGGACATTGGGATGGCAAAAACGGGACAGGGCTATGTGCTGGTGACTAAAGGAACGGGAGGAGGTGGAGCAATCCACAGCAGCCAGGCCAGCAACAAGTAAGTACTATGCAATGTCAGCCAGTGATCACGTAGTAATGACGTGTGGTCAGGCAGGACTTCATACAAACGACCAGGGCTGATTCAAGGAATTTTGACACCTAGGTGAAAACCAAGTTTGGTGCCCCTAGAACCCCTGCTCTAAATGTCCTGCCTAAAACACATGCCACTAGTGCCAGAAACGCCCAGTAACTGGGTCGCCTTTAATGTGGGGCAAAAGGGAAACTGCTTTTGGCCCCCTCAACTCAACTGACCCTTTTGCCCCATGTTAAAGAAGACCCTGGTTTATTAAAATGGGACAAAATTGACATTTATATTAAAGCGATGGGACAGTAGGAAAATATGAAAAAAAAGTTACTGTCCTGTTTAAAATGGTATGTATGGTCCACCTATGCTTGGTATCAAAATGTATGCCTGGCTCATGTCTTCACTTGATTTGGAACTACCAGTGGTCACTTTTTCCAAGACGCTCCCTTCTGGCCTTTACTCCACCATTTGACCCACGGTATGTGTATTTATTTATAAACATGTGTATCTGTTAGTTTATTACAAGGTTCCACCCACCTCTCTACCCACTAGTATGTCAGTTGCCATGAGAGTCAGGACATGTCTGATTACCTTACGTGGGGTTATGTGTCTGCCAGTTCCTGGGGCGTGTTGATATGCACTTTTTCGAGCCCCTCCCATGAGAGGTCTTATGCTTCCTAGAAGAACTTGAGCTTTATGCCTGGGCCCTGAGCTCTGGGCTGGAGCCCAGCCCCTCTGAGATGGTCTCTTTGCTCTGCATCGGGTGGTGTCGGGAGAGATTGAACCCACCTCTGCTGCCCTCCTCTAGGGTTGAAGCTGCCCTCCCGGACCTGGTCCCCACCATTAGACCCTGATGGCCCCCACAGGCAAAATAGGAGTGAGTCTGACGACTCCACCGGGGAATGCTGCTCCTGCCCCAAGACCGACTCTCAGATCCTGAAGGAGCTGGAGGAGTCCTCGTTTCGGAAGACGTTTGAAGATTACCTGCACAACGTGGTTTTTGTCCCCAGGTCAGCACTTTTCATTGGCTGGGTGTTGGGGGTCCCTACATAGACCATAAGAAGCAGTGGGGACCCCAAGGGTGGGTGGGTGGGCAGAGGAAGAGGTCTTATGATTCCAACAGGAACTTTACCAGGAAGAGCAAATAGTCTTACAAAAAAGGGAACTTGCACAAGCTTCGCCAGGTGCCTCCCTGTATCTCTCGAACTCTTTTCTCCAGCTGCCGGTCCCTGAGTTCTGACACAGACTCCACTGGACTTTTGAGGTGCAGCCTAAGAAATACCTCCCCGGCTCCACGTTTGATGTATTTCTGTGTCTCAACCTCATTGCCTTTTTTTTTTTTAAATCTTAAGCCGATAAATGTTATGCCACGTTCCTTCACTACATTTTTTTTTTTAAAAAAGGCCAACATTTTAAACAACTAAATAAACTAAAATAAAATCTCTGTAACCTTATCCTTCCTGAGCTTTCCACAGCATCATCAAAACCCCAAGACTTATTTGAACATATTGAGTTTGCTTTTGAGTGAAGGGACTTGCTAATGTGCATGAAATTTTCTCTCATCCTTCTGGAACTTTCTACCAGCATCACCAAAACCAAGGGACTTCTACCTTAAATAGGTTGAGTTTCCTTTAGTGAATTATTGACATACCTTTGATCTGTGAAGAGGGGCTGCAGTCAAAATTACATGAGGCTTTTTTTTCACTGATTTTTTACCTTCCCTGTAAGCAGAAATGTTAAGGTAACAGGCAACCAGTTTCTATGGGTCACAAGTGACTTCATCTCTCTTGGTGCCTCAGCGTATGCATCTGTAAAATGGAGAGAAAATTGCTTTCTCTCTTTGGGGATCACAAGACGACTTTGACACTGTGGACATTTGGAGCCGGATCATTCTCTGTGATGGGGGCTGTCCTGGACATTATCGATGATCACAGTGTCCTGATCCCCACCTGCTAAATTCCAGGAGCACTGTCTGCATCCTATTAGTCCCTAAATCTTTGCGGTTACCCAAGCTGACAGCTGTTTCTTTCTGCTATTCTTTTGCCACCCTTCATGCAGTCCAAGGCTCGTTTTCTGAGCTGACAGGTTATCAGAGCAAATGAGCAATGTGGGCTTTGAACTGCCCCCACTTGACCCCAAAATTCAGCAGATGGTGACCCAGAAACCTCTCATGCAACCGACCACCCCCCAAACTGGGCCGAAGCTCCCAAAGGTTTATATTGGGATACAGTATGATTCTAAAATGAGTGTCTTCACATGCCCACCATCATTCATTTGAGTAGATGTTAGAACCACCAAGAAGTAACATTTCTTCTTTCTTCATCTTTCTGTCTTTCTCCTTCCTGCCTTCCTTCTTACATTCCTGTCTTCTTTCCTTCCTCCCCTCCTTCCCCCGTCCATCCCGCCTTTCCTCCCTCTCTTTCTTCTCTTACCTCCTGTCCCTACCCATGGGGACATGACCCCGTGTCCAAAAGAGCAAGCAGTGGCAAAGCTGGGCATTGAAGTAGTTACTGTTTTACCTGTGAAAAACAAAATGCTGCTGGATTTGGGGAAATGGCTTAGAGGGCAATGCTGTTTAAAGGGAGCCCAGTTTGGCGCCCCTGGGGAACCCCAGATGATCAATCTCTGGGGCACAGGTATTTTCTCTGCTCCCCACCTTGCTGCCTGCTGTGTTCTCCTACCTGCTGGGGAAGGTGTGGCTTCAGTGATGGGAAAAAAGGGATGCCTGGTCGAGGGCCAAGTCAGAAGCAAGAGGTCGGTCTGCAATTCTGTCTCTCCTCAAAGTGGTTGATTTTGTTTTCACAGACAATCCTCTTCAGGCCCTGGTACCACGGATGATAGGTATGACTCACCTGCGGGACGTCCTGTGACCCCCAGTGATGGCTCAGCACAGGGCCCGTGTGCCAGGCAGGGCACAATCGTGTGTGTGTCTCCGAGAGCCCGGGGGCCTTGTGTCTTATGCATGAGTCGGGCTCTCTGCCAAGATCAGACGCTTCACGAATTCACCTTCAATACCTGCCCCCTGAAACGGGATCTGGGCATGAGTGGGTTGGATCTGAACTAACACACACTTACTAAAACATAGATTCCAGAACGCACTCCCTGGGCCCTCCCGCCCCGGTGCATTCACTCACTAAACCCCAGACAGCGCCCGCTGTGTGTGCAGACCGCCGCGTGGCGTCCGGAGCCCCGCGCGGCCCAGGTAATGGGGACGTCGGCTCTGGAAACAGCGTCTTTTCATTTCGCCAGACGACAGGTTCAGTGAAAAAAGATGTGTCACAAACCAACTCCACGTGGGACGTGGACTTGCCTCCCTTTGGCTTTGTGGTTAAAGGACGAAGGGGTTTTGTCTTGAAGGAGAGGACAGGGAGAGAAAACTTGGGGAATCGGTGAGCTCTTGGGAGGAGCAAGGGGTGAGTGTGGAAAGGCAGGTTAGTGGAACATCTTGTGATGGAGGAATTCTTTCTTTCCTTTATTTATTTAGGAAAGGTGCGGCAGGAATGAAGGCAAGTAGGCAGGCAGGAAGAGAAAGTAGAAGCAATTTGTTGTACCTTTATTTAGTTGTTCATCTTGGTTGTTGCCCCCACCACAGGCCACAGACCTGGCTCCTTGGGATGTCTGAGAACTATGTTGGCCAGAGGCCGCGGACTTAACCGCTAAAACACTGGGACGCACCTGCGGAGGGATTCGATAAGCCAAGTATTATTTGCAGGCCTGTGTGTGGCTCAGGTCTGACCCCTAGCGGCCATTTGGAAGACACTGTAGGGAGGCTGTGGTCCCATCAGGGTTTCTCCACCTCAGCTCCTTTAATATTTGGGGCCAGATCATTCTCAGGTCTGGGGACTGTACCTTGTAGGATGTCAGGCAGAACTGTGGTTTCTGTCCACTCGATGCCAGCAACATACCCACCCCCAAGCAGTAACAACTAAAAAAAATTCCAGATAGGACAAAGGTTCCCAGGGGCAGCACTGAGGGTCAACTCCCCTCTGGTGGAGAATCATCACTCTAGTGTGACACTGTGGAATCACTGATGCTGTGTGTGTGTGTGTGGGGAGTGGAAGAGTCAGGTGATGTTTTCTCATGGGGGATTTTCATGACCACTTTGTGGTCTTGGGCAATATAGTACTTTCGGTGTATATCTATTTGGCCAGTTTGGCAAGACCTTTTCGTGTTCCTATCTATTCTGATATCAATTTCTTAATAGTTTCCTCAGACACCAGCATTTTCATCATTTTGAGAAGGCCCATTTGTACCTGTGTAGAAGTGTTCTGAGTCTTGCTAATATGGGTCTACCTTTGGTTTGAGTCTATCCAAGATGAAAACTTTTTTTTCAAGGGAAGGTGCAGGTAGGTATGAAGACGAGTAGGCACGCATGCGGGAAGAGAGAGGAAGAAGCGCTTTATTGTTTTATTTTAGTCGTTCATCCTGGTTGTTCCCCCTAGGCCCTGGGCCCTTGGGATGTATGTGGACTGCGCTCAACAGTCTACAGTTAGACCACTAATGCCACTAAGAAAATCTTCACGAGTACCCCCAAAGTCGGACTTGTTTTCTGACTGTTGTGCAAAAAAATCCTAAAAGTTGGCTTCAAAAGTTTGACACTCTCCTGGTAATTAAAGGCAATCATTGAGGCAAAGAGAAAGACATCAACTGAAAGAAAAATAAATTATTAAAGGCAATAATTTAGATATATCTATTGGGTCAAATTGAAACTTTTGTTGAAGTTCATATGGAAAATAATGAAACTGTGGCAATCACATATCTGAACTCGTAGAATATTGCCAAAGCTGGACTTTGATGCAAATTAGACTTAAGTGGTTTCATAAAGTAAGAAAAATTGATGTGTCTGGTGGCCTAATGGATAAGACCTCTGGATATAGTCCACATGCATCCCAAGGACCCAGGTTCCAGACCCAGGGCCAGGGTAACAACTAAATAAAGAAACGCTTCCTCCTCCTCTCTTCCTGCCTGCCTGCCTACTCCACCTTTATTCCTGCCTGCACCTTTACTTTCATTTAAAGAATTAAGAAAAAACTTAAGAATGTTCAAAACACAAGTGTATTAGGGGAGAAATCAATATAGCTAAATGTGCGGTAAATGTGATCAAAGGAAAGTACAAATATCTAAAAGTGAAATGACAGTAGGTTCTGAGTTGGATTTTAGAATTCTCTGGACAATCATGCCTTATTCAATTTGAAACTTTCAGTGAGGTGGGACATTTTAACTTGTCAGTCTGAACTGATTTAAGAAGAAACAGAAAAAAAACACATATTCTTTTGGGAAAAAACTAAAAAAAAATTTGTTCACAATTTCCTCAAAAAAGGCCCTGGGTACAGAGTTTTACAGATGAATTCCTTTCCACTCTGAAAAGAGCAACTATTTCGTTCAAAATAGAAACTTTTACGTAGTGTGGAAATGTATGGAAATCTTCCCAGTTCATTTTCTGAAACTAATGTAACACTCCATTGATGCTACAGGGAAAGAGAACACCAGCTAATATTTAGGAATTAGATCCAAAAGTCCTAAATGAAACCCTATGATGAACATCTTCCTTATCTCACCAGTGCAAGGATGGTTTAAGATCCGGAGAACTGATGATAAAATCTAGTTCATCAAGAGGTCTAGTGAGGAAGATCATGTAAAAATCTCATTCAATAACATGAATGAAAATGTCCTGCTTTGCCCATGAAGTTTGATTGGAATGTAACCACACCCACTCGATTCCATTGTGTCTGACTTCTTTCAATCTACAATGACTTGTAAGCTATTGAAAGTGGAGTAGTTGTGACAAGAGATGCATATCCTGCAAAATTCCCAAATTCTTACTATCTAGCACATCTCTTTGCTAACCTCGTTTTTTAGGGTGTTCCATGAAAACCTAAGAAAATCAACTCTGAGAGTTGACATAAAAGTTTGAGAAAGCTGGTATATTATAAATAACAAAAGGAAAAAAAGAAAAGAAAAGGGCTGGCGCCCCCTTGTGGCCCAGGTGACTGAGGCAGCCAAGACGCAGACCATGTAAAGCCTAGGGTTCCTGACTCGAGACCCAGGATGGGGAGTTAAAAAACAAAATTGCTTAGCTGTGCAATTTTACAACTAAATGTGAAAGACTTTCAAATCCTTTAAAAAAGCTCACTGGCAAAGAGCAAACTGGGCTGCTGTATGCAGTATGATTAGTAAAGGATCAGTATCTTTCATGAATAAACAGTGCAGGTGTAGGAAGGAGGAAGAAATGCAAAGGAAAAAAGATGGACAGTTCCCTAGAGAAACTCAAAAGAACCACTAAAGGAAAATATAGCAGCACAAAGGTATGCAAATAAAGTAGTAAAATGATGCCTTAAAAAACAATCTTTCAGGTTAAAAATCCATAACATAAACAAAGAAACAAACAGAGCCACCAAAAGTACCCTTTTAGTCTCCAGGGTTGATGAGGTTGATGAGGTGTAATCTGACCAATTAAGCTTCAGTTCTTTGTGAAAAGAAAAAAAATGGTATGACTCCAATTGGTAAGGGTAACTGAAAAAACCCAGAATACTTAATGGCTATGCCTTCTACAATCCCCCTCTTAAATACTGATAGCCTAAAAATTAATAAATGCAAAAAAGGTATAAAGAGTATTTAAGATATAAAGACATCATGCCATGCCCACTGTTTGCTGTGGGCAAATTTTTTTCTATCAATACTATGCATAAGAATGAGGAGGATCACGCTAGGGTTACAACCCACTTTGTCATGTATTGAATTGATCCTAAGAATTAGAAGATGCACTTTACCTGTTTATATTATGACATAGGTCAGTAGCTCAGATCACTGGACCTTTTGATAGGCCTTCTGGAAATGCTAGACTTTTTTTTTTTTTTTTCCTTAAAAGAAAGGTGCAGGCAGGAGTGAAAGTGAGTGGGAGGCAGGAAGAGAGAGGAGGAAGAAGCACTTTATTTTTATTTATTTGTCCCTCTGGTTATTCTCCCTGTCCCGGGACGTGAACTTGGGTTCTTGGGAGGTATAGGACTGTGCCGGTTGAAGACAGCCAACCAAGCCACTACTCCACCAGGATGTGCCGAAATGCTAGAGTTTTACACGCTTTTGGCATCTTATTGTTGACACTAACCCTGGGCGGCCTATTAATCTGCACAATGAAAATCTGAAATCAAGCATGTGGAGGGTCATATCGGTGTGTCAGATTGCTGGTCCTGGAGCCCCCCACCCCTTGCAGGGTGGACCTGCCCTGGTACCTGCGATGCTGACAAAAGCCACTCTGATGTGTGATTCCTGGCAATCTGCATTTTAATCAGCGTGCCACTTCGCCTCCCGACGTGCCAGTCTCTCATTTTAAACCTTTTCTTCTCCAGCATTTGGAAGACGGTGATGGATGACCATGAGTGTCCTCCTGTCATTGCAGGCCGTCGCGGAAACGCCGGGCTCTTGGCGATGTATGGAACGTGACAGTCGCCGTGCCCACAGTGCCGAGTCTCCCCAACGCCTCCTTGACCAGTCTCCCCACGAGTCCAGAGGAACTCAAACCCTTTGAGAAAGTGATGAACAAGGAATCGCTGGTTATCTCTGGCCTTCGACATTTCACCGGCTATCGCATCGAGCTACAGGCTTGCAACAAGGATTTCCCGGAGGAGAGGTGCAGCGTGGCTGCCTACGTCAGTGCCAGGACAATGCCCGAAGGTGGGTTGGCATGTCCGAGGGCAGGGAGATCTTAGGTGGACCAAGGAGACACCCTCTAGTTAGCATATATGTAACTTTTACCTTGTTTACCTTTATCATTAAAAAAAAAAAAAAAAAAGGTGCCCCAACTTCATTGAGAGACACTTGACATGCAGGGCGTAAGGCTCAGGTGTGTTATCTGTTGTGAACTGAGTACCACAGGAGCATTAGCTGACACTCCCATCCCATCACATGATGACCATTCCTCATTTGTGCTGAGAACATTCCAGGGATACCTTCTTAGCAACTTTCCAGTATATAATGCAGAATTATTAGCTATCATTGCTATGATGTACATTAGCTCCCCAGAATGTATTTATCATCTAATTGGAATCTCTGACTCTTGAACTAATGGGCTCTCTGTCCCCTCCTCAGAATTTCCTGCCTCCTATCTCAGTCCCTATGGCAATCATTCTAGTCTCCCTTTCTACATGTTTGGCTTTAAAAGATTTCACATATAAGTGAGATCACACAGTATTTGTCTTTATGTCCGACTTATTTCATTTAATATAATGGTGTTGGAGTCCATCCACATGTTGGCATGATTGTTTTTTAATGACATGAGTCATACGTAACCAATATGTAAACTTTGGAAAATCGTAAAAAAAAGTATATTAGATAGGTAGATAGATAGAGAGATAAGTAAATAGATAGATGGATGATGAACTAGTGGATGAATAGTGGCTTGGTAAGTCCAGATTCAACAGAGTGGTCTTGCAACTGGAGAGCTAGAAAAGAGTTGTAGTATAAGTCCGAAGGCCATCAACTGACAGAATTCTTTCTAGTTCAAGAGAAGTTAGTCTTTGTTCCTAAGACCGCCAACTGATTGGTTAAGGCCCACCCACATTCTGCTGAGTAAACTGCTTTACCCAAAGTTCACCAACTTAAATGTTAATTTCGTCCAAAAAATACCTTTGCAGAAATATCCGGAATAATGTTTGGCCAAACAAAACATCTAGACACTATGGTCCAGCCAAGTTGACACATGAAATTAACCATCACACACAATAAAAAAGAAAATTTAGCCACCGCTCCCCCGCAAAGCCCCAGGATGCACCCTGCTGTATAGTCTATATTTTCTTATTTTATAAATTCACTTATATTTACATACATAAGCACACATATTCTTTCAAATGAATTTATACTATACAAGAAAACGAGTGAGCTCACCTTTTTCTTGGCCACATGAAAATATGGCTGTATAATACTTCATTTTATAGACAATGTTATCATTTTTATTTTAATCATTCTCAAGACTCCGTTGCAAGATTCTACGTTAAAATGATCAGCTTTCTATATTTGTCCAATTATTTCCTTTAAATCTATTTTCAGAATTGGAATTGCTTGCTCAAAAGAGATACAGTTAACAGTATGATGATTCATTTTTGTCATATGATCCAGGGGTGCTATATCTGGTCTAGCTGGTTGCTTTTTATAAAAATCAAATTTCTATATATTCACAGCAGTCAGTTTCTGGACTTACCTCTTTCTCACCTTCTGTCCATTGTTTTCATACCCTGGTATTAGAGTGTGGTTTTTCATATCAATTTTATCGAAGTATAATTTACACACTTAAATTACTGCAGTTTTTGGAAATAATTTTATTGAAGTATAATTTACATGCAATAAATTACATTGATTTCAAGCACATCGGAAGCTCTCTGGAGTTCGTTGCCTAACACAGAGCCCGATCTGAAAATCCCTGTTGCAACTGTCTCTGTGCAGGCTTTCTTCCAGCAATAAAAAAATAGTGATTATTTATTATTTCTCATGTATTTAGTACCTCAGTGGGGATTTGGGTATTTATTACCTGTGTCCGAGCCCATTTAAAGTCAGATAAGGCCTGCCTTCTCTGCCAGTGTTTGTTTCCTTATTTCAATCACATGGGGCGTTTTCACTGGGGGAAGTTGGATGGAAGTTCTTTTGCAGCATTTTGCTCGTCTTAAATGACTTCCACATCAAAAGGTTTCTACCTTTTGGAAAAGAACCCTTATCAATCTTCCTCACAGTCCTTCCAGGTAAGTTTTCTCCCCTGGGAGGGAAATGGGACATGGAGGTAACCAGTTTGAGATTGCTCAGCTGGTGAGTGGCAGAACTGGGATTTCATCCAGGAGTGAAATCTCTGTCTCTCACCACTGCTCTTTACAGCCAAGGCAGATGACATTGTGGGTCCCGTGATGCACGAAATCTTCGAGAACAATGTCGTGCACTTGATGTGGCAGGAGCCGAAGGAGCCCAATGGTCTGATCGTGCTGTATGAAGTGAGCTACCGACGATACAGTGATGAGGTAAGACTCTTGATGCTTGAGCATGTGCTCTTGGGGAGTCCCTGGTTCCTCTTTCTTCTCCTTCAATTTTAGCTCATGATATGCCTAATCATTAGGAGCCAACTCCTTGACACATGAGTTTCTAGGAAGATGGGTCAAAATGCTGATCTAGGCATGCCCTGGTGGAGTAGCGGTTGGGTCCTCTGCCTCCGGCTGAGTGCAGTCCACATACATTCCCCAGGATGCAGGTTCATATTCAGCGGTCATGATGAACAGCTAAATAAAAATAAATAAGAGTGTTTCTTCCTCCTCTCTTCCTGCCTGTCTGCCTGCTCGCCTTCATTCCTGCCTGCACCTTCCCTTTAAAAAAAAAAAAAAAGATAAAAAGAAATGCCAACCTGTAAACTTCTGCTTCTGTTCGTTCCTCTCTTGCTTTTCAGTGCTGTCTTAGAAGTTGGATAATGGCTACCTGCAGTTGTGATGTGACAGGAGACTCATTTCACTTTAGAAAGTACATCACTAAAAACCTCAATAAATGGCGTGTTGTGGGGTGTGCCTCTTGAGTAGTAGACACCGTGTAACGTGGAGGCTAATACAGTGATACACAAGAGACAGACTCCAAGAACCCAAAAGGCACACTCAGGTGGCCAAGACAGCTGGGTTGTGGACCACGTAACCCCCTGGACCCAGATTTGAGACCCGGAATTTGGGGAAAACCCCCAAATAAACAACTTACTCAATAAAAATGCTTTTCCTCTTCTTTCTTACAAGAAACTAAAAATAAACAACTAGCTCAGCCATCCTTGGGGCTCCGTGTAGGCATAATGTTTCCTTTCTTGTGTTGGAACCTGTTATGAGAAGGCCTTGCTATTTTTACGGACCGCTAAGAAAGCAAAAAAAAAAAAAAAGAAGACAATTCTAAGATGAGGTTGCTTGTCAGAAATGCCAAACTGTACAAATAACACGCCTCTTGGGACCAATGATGCACAGCTATCCTCAGAATAACCCCATGAACTTGGTCCTGAGGACTCTCGAGATTAAGTTGTGTCTGAGGGTCATTAGAATAGCGTCAGGATTCCAACCTAAGACTCTCTGCTGTTCTAATCCAGAGGTGGGTCTTTTGCAAATACTGGATGGTTATCATGGCTGTTTGAAAGCCTCTGTATCGTCAAGCACGGGTATGACTGTGTGCCCAGAAAACACTGCTTTTGAAGAAACGCTGACCAGGCTGGATTTGCCCAGGGGCCATAGTTTGCCAGTTCCTGCTCTAAGCAGGAACCGTAATGAGCATGGTTGGGGGTCTCTTCCTACCAGGAGAGACACTGTCTGGACCTTAACTGGGAACAAGTCATCCCTCCCCTGGGTAACTTCACCTCCCTGAATTTGATTAGGGTATATTCTGCACCCAACTGAGAAGTCTTCCCTATTCCAGGTTGAATCCTTCACAATGATCCATTTAAGCTTCCCCTGAGGACCCTGTCAGGGGGGATCCTGTCTCTGTTGATAGGTGAGAGAATGAAAACTTGGGGAGCTTAGTACTCTTACTCCTCTTACTCAGGGTCATACAGTCCAGTAATCAAACCATTGGGTTACTGATGCTAATCACCTATAATTCACATAGGTCAGAGGTCATTTCTGTAAGGTGTAGAGAGTCATTGTTTTCAGCAATTCGGCCATACCACCTTGAGCAAATGCTCAGCTCTACTCTTTAGCCCCCAAATAGCCACAGAAATATGTCAATGATGGGAGTGACTGTGTACCAATAAAACTTTATTTGCAAAAGCAAGCAGGGTACCAGATATGACCTGTGGGCCATAATTGGCCAACTGAGAACAGGGGTTGTATTGCAACTGCCTGATGTCCTGGAACTTTGAGGGAGACTCATCTGTAACCAGGCGGGCACAGCCTGGCTGTTCTTGGTGGCCCCAAATTCAGCTTTGAAGATGATTTCAAACTCTGGCCTGTGGGCTCTCGCCAGCCTGCAGCCTGTTTTTATATGGCGACAGACAGTTGTCAAAAGAAACAGGGAAGATGGTGCAGCAAATGTTAGAACTGGCCGTATTGACATTAACATTGTCACCCTCTGCTGATTTGGGGATCCGGCTGGCTAAGCACACCATCTGATGTGCCCCCTTTTTTGTTAGCATTCATTTTTAAAATAAAATGCCTTACCCTACAAGAGCTCGACTCGTTTGTATTTGCATAAAGTTACTCATGCAGCTAATTTACGCATGCATTGCTGTCTCATACCGAATGATGGCTCTGTCCACATAGCTTTCAGAATTGCAGTTTATCGGCCATGCCCTGGTGGCTCAGTGGTAAAGGCATCGTTCACATACATCCCATGGCCCCGGCTTTGAGATCCAGGCCTTGAGTGAGGAGAAGGGGGCAGGCGAAGCAACATGCAGGATGAGCAACTAAATACAATAAATACATGCTGCTTCTCTTCTCCCAGCCTGCCTGCCTACTCACCTTCATTCCTGCCTGCACCTTTGCTTTAATTAAAAAAAAAAAAAAAAAAAAAAAAAAAAAAAAAAAAAAAAAGGGCGCCCCCTAGTGGCCGAGCTGTGCGCCCGTGGCCGAATCCAAGGTTACTGCGGGAGGGGTCCCCTCCCAAGTGCATAGAGCTGGTAAACTTATGAAAATGCATTCATAATATATTATCCTGTATATGTTAATGTGTATTCATATGTATATGTTGGTTACATAAGTTACATTAATGTATTACATTCTACAATATTGTGCTAATTAAGAATACAATGCATGTAAATGTAGTATCTTAATAACATTACATTAATGTATACATATTAATGATATATCTTACACAGTATATTGCATTTGTATATACATATTAATACACATATATATATTCATATATATTTTTTAAGGAAAGATACAGGCAGGAATGAAGGTGTGAGTACACAGGCAGGAAGAGAGAGGAGGAAGGAGCATTTATTTTATTTTTATTTAGTTCTTCACATTGCTTGTGGTCCCTAGACCCGGGACAAGAACCTGGGTCCTTGGGATATATGTGGACTATGTCCGATTGCCTTATTCACTAGGCTACCAGGGCATACAAACATCCTTCCTTTTTATGACTGAATGATGTCCCATTTTATGGCTGGACTGATTTTATTTTTCCATTCATCAGGTGATGGACATGTGGGTTTTTTCCAGCTTTTAAGGAAATACCCCACTCTTTCCTGACGTAATGGCGCTATTTTTTATTTCCACTAGAAGTTTATAAGTGTTCCAAGTTTCCACATCATTGCCAACACTTGTTTGGGTCCCTGTTTCCCTGGTGGTCAGTGTGAAATGGCATCTCATTGTGAGTTTTTCTTTTAAAGGAAAGGTGCAGGCAGGAATGAAGGTGAATAGGCAGTCAGGCAGGCAAAGAGAAGAGGAAGAAGCATTCCATTTTATTTTGTTTAGTTGTTCATTTCTGCCATTTCCCTGGCCTTCGTCTTGAACCAAAGACCTTGGGATGTATGTGGATTGCACGACAGTGGACTAAACCACCAGGCCACCAGGGCACACCGTCATTGTGATCTTGACTTGCATTTCTCTGATGGCTGATGTGGGTCTGAGTTGTGTGCCCTTCCCTGCATGGGTAGGAGTCTTCAGCTTCAGGCCACAAGGTCAGCTCTGGAACTGGAGCAGAATTGAGAGGAGAATTTAAGTGCCACTCAAGGGGGAAGAACAGCTTCCAAAGGAAGTTCTGGGTGATGTTGATGCCGCTGAGAGGAGAACATGGGTTCTGTGCAGTGGTCTTGCTGACCCTCGCTGATTTTGTTACTGCTACTGTGATCTAGAATTTTCCAGGTTTGAGCACTGAAGTCCCACATTTTAGGAATCCCTGCTCCCCAGTAAACAGGGGCTGTTGGTTTACTCTTTGAGCCTGGAACTAACCCTGACTTCTCCCAGCTGCCTTCAGCTGGCCTTCCTCTCCAGTATCCCCCCGATGAACCCCCACTGAAGCCTCTGCCCTGCACACCCCAGATCCGATCCAAGGCAGCCCAGTCGTGCTCCCCCTTTAGGGAAACAGAAAATGGAAAATTATGGGGCGGGGCGGGGAGAGGTTACAGTCAAATGTTCAAAACTTTTCAATAGGCACGCCCTGGTAGAGGAGCAATTAAATCAGCTCCCTTTGACCTTCAGCAGAGTGCAATTGATACGCATCTCAAGGATGCAGGTTCCCCGTCCCAGGGCTGGCAGAGAAGCAACTAAGAGGAACAGCTAAACAAAATAAAGTGATTCTTTCTCTTCTCTTCCTTTCTGCCTGCCGATACGCCTTCATTCCTGTCTGCACCTTTCCTTAAAAAATTAAAACTTTCCAGTTGACAAGGCTGGTCAATTATCTCTAGCATTTTCATTTTCCTTCATTGCTTGACATCACTTTGATCAAGTCAAAAGAAATGTTCAAACTTTCATTTGCAACATGCATACTGTTAGGGTATAATTTTGCCAGTTTTACCACATTCTCTCCAGTACTGGGTGGAAAGTCCTTTTAACCCAAATCACCTCTAATTCCCTGACTCCAGGGGTAATCTCCTCCCTGAAAACCAGAATTTTCCATTTTGATGTGTTCATATGATTTGCTTCCACATCTTTTTTTCGGTTTTGAGCTTCTTTTTCTTAACCTGTTTTCCCAAAAACAGAATTGACTTTTACCCTCTCCATCACGCTTTGCTACTTGTTTTTGTTTTCTGGTGACTCAGGAGAGAACTGCATCAGCTTCCAGTTCATTCTATCAAGCTCCCTTCTCTGTCCCCAGTGCTCTGAGGCATCTGGGTAAATCATTGGAGGATCTGATTCCCCTTTGTCCCAGAGACCAGCTACCTTTGGTTTCTGTATTTGCTTATTTATTCCTTTCTACTTGGTGACTCATCCTGCTTGGAAGAACCTTTGGACTTTAGTACCCCACCCTTGCCACCAGACCCTGTGTTTTCTTGCTGTTATTGTCACATGATAAGCTTTTGCATTTCTTTCTACTAAAATTTTCCAGGCCTGTTCTCTGCACTCTTAGTGTGGAGTCATTTGGGAATGTTTTCAGACTGTGGCCTGAGACTCGCAGACTTATTTCTCAGTGAGTCTCCTGCTTCTCCGAATAAACTCTGGGCTGCTTTTACCGCTGGGGTGTGTATTCACTCTTCCTTTTATCAGGCATTCAGTAAATCCTTTTTATGATGGCTAAAGAAAGACCATCAGATCCAAAACCTGCATCCTGGGAAGGAAGGAAATTTTTTTTTTAAATTCTTTTTTATTATAGTCATGATTCTCCACATTAAAATAACTTCCTGTTTATAGGTTCCCCATTCCTTGGATATATGTCAACACACCATGCCCTCCACCACACCGTGAAGTGTTCTTCCCTTGCCCAGTGGGCTCCACCACCGTTTGCATTTTGTTTCATTTGTTGGGAAGGAACCTTTAAGTTTGTACTTAAGACAGAAGCCCACATAACTCTTTTGGTTCTGAGGTGTGACAGGATAAGGCTGAAAGGCTACTCAGGTGACAGGAGCCTTCTTTCCTAGCCTTGAATGTTCTGGAAGCCTGTTGAAAGCATCCCACAGTGGTTTCAAGGAGGCATTGGAGCTGGAAGGCTCTGGGTTGAAGCCCTGCCACTCACCAGCTGTGAGATTTCCAACTAATCATTTCATCTCCTCCATCAGGGATTGACAGACTCTCTTTGTACACTTTGCTTTGTGTGGCTTGAGAGCTAAGAAGCATCAAGCAACAACAGACTTTCATTTTTAAAGGGGAGGTGCAGGCAGGAATGAAGGCGAGTAGGCAGGCAGGGAGAGAGAGGAGGAAGGAGCATTTATTTATCTGTATTTAGTTGTTCATCTTGACTGTACCCCTAGCCCTGGGTCTCCAACCCCGGCCCTTGTGGACTGTGCCCGCCAGAGGCAGTGGACTCATCCGTTGGGCCATCAGGACGTGCCCAATAGACTTTCAGTCACGAAAAAGCCAATCGGTGGCTGCAGGAAGGGAAGGGGGAGGGGCAGGCAAGCTGGGAAAGGGGGTGAATTGTCCTGGGAAGGAAACCTTGAAATAGCGGGGACCTTATGGAATTCTCTACAGACGTGCATTTCCGATGATGTATATACCTGCACCTATAAAATGTTAGAATGCAATGTGCTTTCAATAAAATTCTCAAAAATGACCGGGGAGGAAGAATCCCAAGAAGACTCAGGAACAGGTGAACGTTTTGTGACGTTCAGAACTTCCCTGTGTTTTGTCCGCGCACCGCCAGCCTTTTACAGATTCGGAAATCTCTCTAGTTGCTTTGCAGCCACTGTGGTTGAGATGGTGACCGGCTGACCCCTCAAAGCTGAAAGATGTCTCCTATTCAAGCAAAGTTCTAAAATCCTTCAGGCTGCTGATGGGCTGCACCCCAGCCTTCCCGCTCTGCTCCGTGGGGTTCTGAGGGGCAGCGCACCTGGAAGGGGTGCTCCCCGGTGCGGGAAGCGCCGCCCTTCACCCCTCCCTTTTCCTCCCCTCTCTTCCAGGAGCTGCACCTCTGCGTGTCCCGCAAGCATTTTGCTCAGGAGCGTGGCTGCCGGCTGCGTGGGCTGTCGCCGGGCAATTACAGCGTGCGGGTCCGGGCCACTTCCCTGGCGGGCAACGGCTCCTGGACAGAACCCACCTATTTCTATGTGACAGACTATTGTAAGTGTGTACTTGGGACTGGCTAGGTCTGTGCTTAGCACTGGGCATGGTGGAGTATTTCAGAGAGTTGTCAGGAGGCTGGAAGGTGAGGACCTTGAACTTGACCTCTGGGTCGTCCCAACCCCCCCCCCCCACCGCTGTGTGTGTCAGGGAAAGGTACTTGCCCTCTCTGAGCCTGCGTTTTGTTACCTGTACTAGCAGGCTAAGACAGAATCCCACCCCCAGGTGTGTCATGAATGTCAATGGCTGACTCAGCATGTTTGATAAGTTTTTTTTTTTGAAGGAAAAATGCAGGAAGGAATGAAGGCAAGCAGGTAGGCAGGCAGGAAGAGAGGAGGAATAAACATTTAATTTAATTGATTTAATTGTTCATTCTAGTTGTTTCTGCTGGCTCCAGACTCGAACCGGGGACCTTGGGGTGTATGTAGGCTGTGTCCAACCCTCTACTCCACCTGGGCACAACTGGTGGTCCTATTAGGTTCTATGACAGGTGTCTTGATCTTTGTTATTAGGTGAACCACATCCTCCAAGGGAGGAGGGGTGCTTACCTACTCAGCCTTGGATGCTGCCATTGGGTGAGCTGGACACATTGCGGACAGTAGAGTGGGCAAGGCTGAACTGGTCAGGGAGTGCTTCCTGGAGGTGGTGACATCTCGAATAAGTCACCAAAGGACTTAGAAGGAGGGTAGTTCTAGATGATGAACAACGGAGACTTGGGTGTGAAAGCTGACTGGGTTTTCAAACACCGCACTGCACACCTTGGGTGAGCAGAAAGGGGAAGGGATTCTTCCTGGTTCTGCTCAGTGTTAGGACTAGGATAAGTGTTCTCACACCAACTGCACATACTGCATTATTACTCTGATGCTCCCCACTTGTGGGGTCAGCACAGACTGCCCTCCCTTCCGACGCCAGGTGCATGTTTAGGGGTTCTCCAGGTCGCCCGTACTTCTGACCAACTGGCTATCAATTTGAGGTTTTCTACAGCCCCCCCCCCCCCCGGCAAAATGAGAGAATGTTTTAGAATGACTCACAGAGCTCGGGAATCACTAGAATTGTCATGGAACTTTTATTATGAAGGATATACATCAGATTGCCCAAATGAAGAGACCCAGAGGGTGAGGGGCAGGAGGGTCTGCAGCACAGACCCTCCGTGTTCTTTCCCTGGGGAGTCAGGACCTGTCACCCTCCTGACACATCCATGTGTCCCGTGTCTGACCAGGAAGCTGTTCTGAGTGTCAGAGCTCAGAGTTTTTATTGGGGTTTCATTCCATAGGTGTGATCAGTTGAATCCTTGGCCACGTAACTAAATCCATCTGCAGCCCCATCCTCTCTGGAAGTCAGTACGCCTCTACTCACATGCTTGGTCTCCCGGTGACCAGCCCCATCCTGAGTCATTTCATCTCTTCGCATAAACACAGGGGTGTTCCAAAGGGCTCGTCAACAATGACACTCCTATTATTCAGGGTATTTAAAGAATTTGGGATTTCTCTTTTTTTTTTTTTTTTTAAGGAAAAGTGCAGACAAGAAGAAAGAGGAGAAACAAGCATTTTTTGCTTTATTTCATTTAGTTCATCTTGGTTGTCCCCTCCAGTCCCAGGTCTTGACCTGGGACCTTGGGATGGACATGGACTGTGCCACAGTGGACTAAACCACTCAGCCACCAGGATGTGCCTGTGGAGTCTCTCCCTTAAGAACCAAGACACCCCGAAAAAAATTCAAGGCAAATATCCAGATGCAAAAAAAAATGTAATATCATTGATAATGAGCGACCATTCTGAATATGAAATGAATACCTATGTGAGTCAAAGATTTACCTTCTGACACAAAAAATAAGAAAGATAAATCAATAGACTATTGAAAAAACATTAAAGCTAGGAAAAATAAGAGAAAAGTTCTACCTCACTCAAAGCCGTACCCCAAAAACCATAATAAATAAAACAAGATATGGTTTCCTTTTTAAAGGAAAGTTGCAGGTGGGCATGAAGGTGAGGAGGGAGGGAGGCATCTTGTTTGTTCTCCCTGACCTGGGATGTGAGCCCACGTGGACCGTGCTTTGGCCGGAGGCAGTTGACCTAACACTACACCAGGGTGCGCAAGATGTTGTTTTTGACATTTCAAATTGTTAAGAATTTTGTTTGTGTCTATTTTTAAATGAGAATACTTAATATTGTTCAAGAGTGTAAAGGTATGGGCATTCTTTTTCAGGACTGGTGAGTACTAAAATCTGGTACTTAATAAGATCTTTCAAAATTTTTAGCAAAATGTACTCTCTGAACTAAAAGTTTTGGTTCTAGAAATGTATCCATAGGGGAACAATCAAAGCTGTCCAAAAAGGATCCATGTTCAAGGAAATTCCGCACAATATTATTAACAATAGCAAAATATCTGGAGAATTGAATGTTGGACACATTAGGTTACTATAATTTTTTTTTCTTTTCTGTTTTTAAAGGAAAGGTACAGGCAGGAATGAAGGGGAGTGGACAGGCTAGAAGAGAGGGGAGGAAGGAGCATTTTATTTCTTTTTATTCAGTTGTACACCTTGGCTGTTCTCCCTGGCCCGGGATGTGAACCTGGGTCCTTGGGATGTATGTGGACTGCGCTTTCGCTGGAGGCAGTTGACCAAACCACTGCTCCACCAGGGCACACCCCAAATTTTTTTTAAGGAAGGACTGCTCCTGCCCTCAAATGACCCAGAGCAAGATTTCCTCAAAGTTTGCACCCTGGGAGCCCTCGGGAATCCGAGTTAGACTAAGGAATGAAGCTTTCAGATTCTGCTCCTCAGAACCTTGGCTTTGAAACACACTGAGTCCTGACCCCTTAGTAGCCTCCAGGAGCCTCCCCTGCTCCCAGAAAGGAGGAGGAGGAGGAGGAACAGGCAAACTACTGCAGGTGACCAGAGATTTCCATTTCTCATGGGCCAGCCCCTCACTCAGTATTCACAGAGATGGGAGAAGGCAGTTTGCTGTTGGTGCGGGGAGATGCAGGTGGGTGAGATTTCTCAGGATTGTGTGGGCCACTGATGGCAGCGTGGGGCAGTGGCCGAGAACTCAGTCCCTTCGTGGTCACATCCCTGCCACCTCTCTGAGCCACTTGGGTGTTGGTCATAGTACCTCCCACCGTGGCTTATGTGATTAAATAAGCTTACTTGTGCAAAACACTTCAAAAAAATGCCTGGAATATCTAAGTGCTCAGTGACTTGCCGGTATTAGAGGCCAGAAAGGCCAGGCTCCTTCCCTGACTTCTCAGAACGTGCTTTCTTCTTCCTGGACTTGGAAAGGTCTGCAGACAGAGACATGTTAATGATTATAGCTAACCTGGCCTTGCATGCATATTGGAAAAAAAAAAAAAAAAAAAAAGAGGCTGCATAATATTTCTCCAGTTGGTTTTTAAAGTTTTGGGGGAGGTTGCACTTTTCTTTATTTTGCCCGGATCTCATCCTAGAAACCAGGTCACCCATAAAGCTTAAGGAGTTATCTGTCCAGTGAGGAGTACAGGACCCCTAGCAGACATAGGGAGCTTCCTGCTGAATTTGTCATTTGCCAGAAGTGCTGCTGGGATTCAGACCAGTTATATAATTTGCAGGGATCAATGTAAAAGGAAAAGGCAGGTCCCTAGTTAAATGACAAGAAGATTTTCATCACACGCTGGTGGCTCAGGGCTTAAGCCTCTGCCTGGGGCACAGTCCACATACAGCCCAAGGACCCAGATTCACAGCCCAGGAATGGAAACAGGGCTGGGAGTGGATGTTTATTTACAACTAAATAAATACAATGTTTCTTCCCCCAAATTACCATATTTATTTGATTCTGAGTCACCCAAGTTCTCCAGGTTTTTGTGGGAAAAAAAAAATTATTTACAAAGTTCAAAAAAATTAAAAAATAAGAAGAACAAGGAGTGAATTAATGTATTAAAGAATCTTAAATACATGAGAAGGGATTAACAAAATTTACAGAATTTTAAGAATTGAATAAAAGATCTATTGTACTTAGCCACTACTTTTTCAGGTAAAACGTAGCCACCTTCGAATGCAGGCATTCCTTTCAGGGACATTAAAATGACAAAAAAAAGAAGTGTGACTTAGAATCAAATACATACAGAAGTAAGACTTTTATGAAGGCAACAGCAGAACATTAAACTGAGAGTCGGGTCCTTCTGCATGTGGAATCCCTGGGTGACGATCTGAATTTCAGGCCTGAGAAGCTGGCCTGCTGGAAAATAAAGGCTCCGGAGAAGAGCAGAGAGAGGCTTGGGGACAAGAGAAGGGGGACATGTATGTGACCCCCCCATTACAGGTGTGGGTGTGATTTGTGATGTGACCACATTTTGATGTGGAATCTGTTTTCTTACTCTTATTTCAGTAGACGTCCCATCAAATATTGCAAAAATCATCATCGGCCCCCTCATCTTTGTCTTTCTCTTCAGTATTGTGATCGGAAGTATTTATCTGTTCCTGAGAAAGAGGTGAGTGGGTGTGTGGTGCTGGTAATGGCTAACAACCAGCTCTCTGAGGTTTAAAAAAAAAATAAAAAGGTACGGCTAGATCCAGGCATCCCTGGGCTGGGTTGGAGCGAGAGCAAGATCTAGGTTACTTGTCAATTTAGTTGATACAAAGGATGTGTGACATGCAATTCAGAGATAATGATCATCAGTAATATACAACACTCTTTATCATAAATTCCCTCTTCTTACCAAAGGCTTGTGTTGACTTTTCTCCCTGAATTCTTTTTTTTTTTTTTTTAAAGGAAAGGTTTAGGCAGGAATGAAGGTGAATAGGCAAGCAGTCAGGAAGAGAGAGAAAGAAGCGTTTTAGTTAATTAATTTATTTTATTTAGTTGTTTGAAATGATTGTTTTCCCCTGGATCTGGAACTCGAACTCAGGGGTATGTGGCCTGTACTCCATCAGAGGTGATTGACCTAACTGATACTCCACCAGGACGCTCCTCCCACTGACTGTTTGAATCAATGGGTAATCTGTGATTCCAATTGACAAATAAGTATAGTTCCAATACGAATGCTGGTTGATATTTTGTTTACATTAAAGTCAGACAAAAATGAAATAAAATGGCATGTCCTGGTGGCTCAGGTGTTAAATCTATGCCTGGGGATCAGTCCACATACAGCCCAGGGACCCAGATTTGTGGCCCAGGCCTGGGGGAACAACTAACATTAACAAATAAATAAAATACTTCTTCCATTTCTCCCAGCCTGCTGCCCGTTTGCCTTCATTCCTCTTAAAAAAAAATTGAATAAGACATATATGTTTATCAGTGCTGGAAGTGATTTTACTGAATCAGATAATAATTCATAACTTCTGGAAGAATATGTTCTCAACTTTTTGGTGTCATTCTCAATGTCATGGCTACGGGTGATATACTCTCCCCGCCACCACCCCTTTTTTTTTAAAGGAAAGGTACAGGTAGGAAGGAAAGCAAGTAGGTAGGCAGGAAGAAAGAGGAGGATGAAGCATTTTATTTTATTTTCATTTCGTTGTTCATCTTGGTTGATCTCCCCTGGCCCTGGGAAGCCAACCCGACTTCTTTGGGTATATGTGGACTGTGCTCCTCAGAAGTGGCTGACCTCACCACTACTCTACCAGGCCATGCCCAGATGACATACTTTTTATGTTGAATCTGCATTATTAACAATTTTCCCCCATCACTTTTCAAACCCAGGCAAACAGAGTACATCCCATCTTGAATTTGTACATGTCTCTATTTTCCTGGTGTCCATATTTCTCACAGCAGCCAATTTCAGACAACAGACTTGAGTCGGGAAGAGATGTACAGTCACTTGCTATTATATTGCCTTCTGGATACAAAAGTGTAAATAAATGAGGCAATGGAGATAGCCGTGAGTACGCTGATTGTAGTAAAATCCAGTGCGATAATTAGGCAGTGGTGATTCTTGAATACCCCTTACTTTGAATATAATTCATGGAATTGTACACGTGTATAATTTAATTTGGAATGATGGTCCTGTTTAACAGCTGGCATGCACATGTCCTGAAAGGGTAACAGTTGTTTCTCTCGAGCTGAAACGAAATGTCTGCAGAGCCATAGCTTATAACATGCAGAATAAGGGGTCCCATGTTGATATACTTAAGTAGTCACTGATGGGCTTCCACTCAAACAAATGTAAGGGTCCCTCCATACTCACCCCAGACGGTGTCTCGGGCTCTGTGAATGCTACCAATAGGATTGCCCTTGTGGGGAGCCTTATAATCTCTTGCTAGTAACTTCAGAATCCTGCAAGACTCTTAGGCTGGAATGCCTCCCTTCTGACTCTTCCAGGCAGTCGGATGGGCCTTTGGGACCCCTGTATGCTTCTTCAAACCCTGAATATCTCAGTGCTAGTGATGGTGAGTAGTCTTCCCTTCTTTATGGGTGACCCGAAGCCCACTGGTAGGGCTTTTTTTTTGTTTGCCATCACCTTCAAGTGAAAGTCAAGGTCGACACCCAGGAGGCTGAGCCCTAAGGCCTTCTTTATTTGAGCTTTCATACCTGCCCCCTTGCTGCAGAAACCCCCGTTCCTGGGAGCAGTCAGACAGCTACAGTCTGGCACCTCTTTAGGTGGACTTCTCTAGCTGGTGTGAGCCCCCAGGCTGGGCTGGGATCCCAGATCCCAGAGCCACAGCGTGGAGCCGGGGACCTGCAGCAGGGAGAGTACAGAGGGGCAGAGCCAGAAAGCTGTGTCCCAACTTGCTCTTCAAAGTAGGGGTGTGTGGGTGGGTGGGTGGGGGAATGGGAAGCCAAAATAGAAGACTGGGGACAGGGGTGGGGAAGACAAGAAGCAGGGCCAAGATGGGGCAGGCTGGAGGCTGGGGGGGTGCCAGGGACACATCTGTCCTTGATGATGGCTGAACATGGGTGCTATGTGACACTGGTGATGGGAGATAATGACCAACGCCCCCAATCCCTTGTTCATATCAAAGGTCAGTGCGGGGCCACGATGGGTAAGGGTTGGCTTCCCTTTCAGAGCTGAAGGTCTCCATTGCATTACATGTTTCTAAAGTGCTTTGTGCAGCAAAATACAAAGTGACCTTTTTTTAAAGGAAAGGTACAGGCAGGAATAAAGATGAGCGGAGACAGGCAGAAGAGAGAGGGGGAAGAAGCATTTATTGATTTTATTTAGTTGTTCGCGGTTTTCCCTGGCCCCGGGTCTTGAACCAGTGACCTTAGGATGTATGTAGATTGTGCTGTCTTGGACTAAACCACTAGGCTGCCAGGGTGTGCCCAAAAGTGACTTTTAAGGCATAAAGACCATTGCCTTGGGGCACTAGGGTGGTATTTTTTAAGGATCTCTAGGATTTATTTTGTTTTTGTTTTTCTCAAAGGAAAGGTACAGGCGGGAATGAAGACCAGCAGGCAGGCAGGCAGGCAGGCAGGAAGAGAGAGGAGGAAGTAGCATCTTTATTTTATTTTATTTAGTTGTTCACATTGGTTGCCTCCTCCCCCAAGACCTGGGATGTGAACCCAGGGGTATGTGACTTGCTCCTTTGGAGGCGATTGACCTAACCGCTGCTCCACCAGGGCGTGCCGTAGGATTGGTTTTAATAAGGTCTGATAAGACAGACACGAGGCACAGATGTGGCCATCATGAAGAAAGATGTTGATTATAGTCACGTGTCCCTATAAATAGGAGGCAGACCACCTGCCTAGAGCCTCACAGGGAAGCACTGGAGCAGCAGGCTGGGAGGCAGAGAGAATGAAGGACACTGGGCTCAAGAGCCTTTATGGCAGTTTCCATAGGAAAGGTCAGCAAGTTAGGGTCAATTTAGGATTGACTTGTTTGAGTAACCCCAGCAGACTCTGGGGCCTAGGGGCTTGCCCCTATTGTCTGCCCTGGAATGCTCAGGACAGGTGACCAACTGGTGGCCTTGAATGTGACAGTTTTTAAGGGAAGCAGTTGGGGGCATGGGGTCTGGATTGGAGGTTTTGTACATGAAAGGCACACTCACAGGTGAAGTCCTTATTCACTTCTGAATCAGCTGCCGTCTGAGGGGCCCTCCCTCCAGGGCCAGCAGGGGCCCCAGATGTCAAAGCATCAGAATTCCAGAGACGAGGAAAGAGAGTTATCCCAGCTGGGACTGTGCTGGGGGAGCTCACTGGCTCCAGCAGGCTAGTCCCAGCTCGTTCCCTGATGCTATCTGGAATGTTCCTAGCAGCAAGGGAGGACTGACTGCAGGGCATGAACCCTTCCCAAACTCTGCTTTCATCACACTCACCCATTGGACAAAGCAGTTGCAGCTCAGGCCAAGCTCAGGCCTCAGGGATGAGGGCATGGACTCTCCCTCTTGGTGGAGGGTGGGGCTGCCAGATACCGCAGCTGGTTTTATTTTTACCTGCTCCCTGTCCCCTTGGCAATCTGCAGACCACCTCAGATGGAGCTACAGCCTCAGCTTGCCCCTTACTGGCCAGGATGCCAGGCCCGTTGTGGCTCCTTTCTCTAGTCTCTGTCGTCCCCCTTTGTGAGAGGAGGGACCCGCCCTCGCCTGTTCTGTGCCCAGAGCTTGCTTGGATCATGCCAGCCAATGGACATTTGTGGGGTGGGGCTGGGAGTGGGGGTGTGGGATGAGAGGTGACCCCCATCCGCCAAGAATGCTGTGTCGATAAGTGAGGAGTAGTGTTTCCATGCTCTGTGTATGTGCCGGACGAGTGGGAGGTGCCTCGGGAGAAGATCGCCCTCCTTCGAGAACTGGGGCAGGGCTCCTTCGGCATGGTCTACGAGGGCAATGCCAAGGACATTGTCAAGGGCGAGGCAGAGACCCGAGTGGCCGTGAAGACAGTCAACGAGTCTGCCAGTCTGCGCGAGCGGATCGAGTTTCTCAATGAGGCCTCAGTCATGAAGGGCTTCACCTGCCACCACGTGGTGAGTCCTGCGTTTGCCCTGGGAGCAGACAAAGGCTTCCTTCCCTGCCCCTTCCCTCATCTGCACCTTCCTTGTCTAGCCTCCCTCCTCCTCCTGCCCAGCAGCACACAGCACGGGATGCTGAATGTGGACCCGTCTGTCCCCTCGCTCTGCTGAGTGTCCTAAAGATGGGCATGTGTGTGAGGGGCCCTTCTCCCTTCTCCAATTCCATCCTCCTCCACGTTGCTGGGAGCCAGATCCTTCAGCAATCCCATTTTTTTCCCAGAATCTTCCCTCTCTTCCCTTTCTGGCTCCTTTGTACCAGAATAGATGAGTGACAGAGGCCACTAGGAGATGATGCTATGACAAAATGGGAAGGGAGAGTGGTGGGGAGACTGAGTTTGAGCAAAGACTTAAGGATGTCAGGATTTAAGCCCTATGACCTTGTCCGGGAAATGAGTGACAAGCAGAGGCCACAGCTAATGCAAAGGCCTGGAGGTGGGAATGTGTCTTCTGTGCCCAGGGACATCCAAGGCCACCTAAAGATTTGCCTAGGAACATTGCTGTCTGCAGTCAGGTCTGTTGCTCCCCTGCTCACTAGGCTGTGAGCCCTGAATCTCCCCTCCTTCCCCCTGCCCAGCAAGGCACTGACCATGGCCTTCAAGCTGGACAGACCAGGGCTTCTTGTCACACTCCACCAGAAGCAGGGTGCTCCGTGTGTCGTGTAGGCCCCAGACGTGGAGACCTTGGTGAGGCACAATCTTCCCGTAGACCCTCATCCAACAAGCTGCCTTGTTTGCTTGGCAGGTCCGCCTCTTGGGGGTGGTCTCCAAAGGCCAGCCGACGCTGGTGGTGATGGAGCTGATGGTTCATGGAGACCTGAAGAGCTACCTCCGGTCCCTGAGGCCAGAGGCTGAGGTGAGATACTGCAGGTGCCCCACCAGGGATCTGTTCTCAGTCCCAGATGGGAGTGTTCCCGAGCATAACCCTTTTTTTTTTTTATGACTTTAGAATAACCCGGGTCGCCCTCCCCCGACCTTGCCAGAGATGATTCAGATGGCGGCGGAGATCGCGGATGGGATGGCTTACCTGAACGCCAAGAAGTTTGTGCACCGGGACCTGGCAGCTCGAAACTGCATGGTTGCCCATGATTTTACCGTCAAAATTGGAGGTGTGTCCGTCTTTCTCATTGGAGTACAGCCCAGACCCACGATTTCAGGCGTGTCGGCTGGCGATCTTTCTAGGCGCCACTGTGGGTGGCATTTATGTTGAAATTAAGTGAAGCAAAAATAATAAAATGTGCAGCCTGCCATTTGCACGTTTCAGGTACCTTGAGACTGTTGGGTGCCATATTGGAAAGTGTGGATATAGAGCATATGCTTGCTCACAGAAAGTTCCACTAGTCAGAGTGGAGCCATAAGATAGTTAACCCTATACAAACAAGATAATGAAGACCAGGGAAAGAGCAGTGAAGGAACTAGAGTTCCATATAGAGAGGGAAGGTATTTTTGTAAGGAGGTAACATTTCAGCCAAGACTCACAAGATTAGAAGTTGACCTGAATGACAGTGTCCCAGGAGGATGTACAGCACATGCAAAGTCCCGGGGGCTGGAAGGATGCATAATGTAATGTGAATCAAGTGAATGTCGAAGGGAGCAGGTCAGCATGAGATGTGAGGTTAGAGAGGAGAAAGGCAGGAACTAGACTGGGAGGGGCCTTGGAAGTCACACATAGGAAGTCATTTAGATGTTATCCCCACAGAGCCAGTGGGAAGCAGGTAATATGGGACTATTTATGTTCCAAAGGAAGCAGGAAGTGACATCATCCCCTGTGCCATCCCCCAACTCCTTAACCTACATTAGCAGTGGGAAGCAGAACCCGATGTGATCCTAATTACGTAGCTTCTCTTGGACAACGGGCTTTCAAAATCAGGAGGGAGCGGGGGTCCTACACCTACAGGTGATAATGGTGGTGGATCCTGGTGGGGCCAGATGGATGGAGATGGATTAGAGAGGAATGTGGAAAAAGAGTGGGCAGGACTCACCATTGTTTTGGATGTGGAGTATGAACAAAATGGGGTTGTTCAAAGGAGGACCCAACCTTGAGTTTCTGGCAGGGAGCTGGGTATTTGGTGGGGCCAATGAGGCACAGTAGGTTTACAGCAGAGTCAGAAGTTCAGTGCAGGATGCCTGTGAGGTCACAGGTAGGAAGGAAGTGTGGCCGAGAAGGCAATTCCCAAGCTGGGGCTGAAAGTTGCTTCTTACCCCTTGGTCATTCCTATTCCTTCCCTTTTAAATGGTGGCCCATCCTCTCCCTCCACATCCTCATGAACACACTTAGAATCCTTTCTCACTGAATTTGGCTGCCACTGAAGTAAGCACACACCTGGGACAGGTAAGCTTCTCTGAGAGCGTTACGAGGCGGGGTGCGGGGTGAAGATGGCAGATGCCTGAGCAGCAGGCAGAGGTTAAGAGTGTGTGGACTGTTTGTTGTCAGACTTTGGAATGACCAGAGACATCTATGAAACGGATTACTACCGGAAAGGAGGCAAGGGCCTGCTCCCTGTGCGGTGGATGGCCCCGGAATCCCTGAAGGATGGGGTCTTTACCACTTCTTCTGACATGTGGTGAGTTGGGCATGGATTGGTGAGTTGAAGACTGGACCTGAGTTCCAGGTTGTTTGGCTAGTATGACTGGCAAGAGTGGACAGTTGAAACCTGCCTTTCTCGTGGCCCCATGAAGGAGATGTCCTGCCTGAGGACCCTGTGTGTTATGTTCCTATGGAGATTATCGTATAGGCATGTCTAAACGACAGCATGAATTGCTTAATAAACTGGCCAAGAAGCTTCTAGAAAACCAAGAAGGGTTGTGTGTGTGTGCGTGTGTGTGTATTTTAATGATTGCTTTGTTACTAGTCTCAATTGTTGTTGGCAGGTCCTTTGGAGTGGTCCTTTGGGAAATCACCAGTTTGGCAGAACAGCCTTACCAAGGTCTATCAAATGAGCAGGTGTTGAAATTCGTCATGGATGGAGGCTTTCTGGATCAACCTGAAAATTGTCCTGAGAGAGTGTAAGTGCAGAAAACGGCTACAAGGAGTGGGGTGTTCATTGAAAAGGCGTTGCCCTGTGCATGCACACCTGTGTTTGTGCATCCTGCCTCTGCATATGTGCTCGTTTCTATATTACATTCATGTGCACTTGTGTTTGCATATGGTATCTTTGCATGTACATGTGTGCTTACAGATTATGTCTCCATGCATGCTTCTATTGGCATATCTTATGCTTTTCTTGCATAGCACACCTTTGGAAGATTGTACAAGAAACCCATTGTCAGTGCTTACCTTGATAGAAAGGAACTGGGGAGGGAGGGTGGGACACGTAGGTTTAACTGCCTATTCTTGATACACTTAACATTTTGTCAGGAAACAAATACACTGTGATATGTCACTTATATCTTAATAAAGCCGGAAAAAATAAATAAGCATACATGTTAATAAACATCTGTTAGAGATATGTGTTCAGTATTCCCCTGCCCCCAATTTATGTTTTAAAATTTTGCTATCAGACCAAATGGACAGCACACTGAAGCATGCCCTGGATCATTTATAAAACAGTCTGACTTAGACTCATAGTCCAATGAAATAGAAGGTAAAATAAAGGAAAGTTAATGTATTCCTCAAGGAACAAAAAAGAGAGGCAGGAGAAAGAAAGAAAAAGTACAGAAGAAAAAAAAAGAAAGAAGGAACGGAAAAAGTTTTAATACTCCTCGATATTCATTCTCATCCTGCTCTTGTAATAACTACTAACAATAACAACAACCAAAAAATGATCTAAATATCTGACTATGAGAATTGCGAAGTAAATTGATAAATGAGGTAGCAATTGAAATTTCAAATTCTTATAAAAATGACTGGATAAAGTACATACATATTACAGATAGCTCTAGATGCAGAAAAAAGGTTAGCGCTGAAGTAAAGTTGGATGTGGATTGTATTTTCTCTATTTTAGGATACCGTCTAACTTACTACAAATAACATTGATTAAGCTTTGGAAGGAGGCCGCCATGTTAATGCTTCTTTCCCTGCCCCTCCCCCAGAGACGATGTTAGTCCGGGAGACCTCCTGTGAAGAGACCTGTCTGAATAAAGTATAAAGTATGAAGCAGTTACTTAGAAACTTTGAGCCAAGTATTTCTAAACATTACCTGGTGAAAGCCCATCCTTAGCCATGCTGCTTTGCAGCCAGTGTTAGTTTCTGCACCAGGGAATTAAGTTGGCCCTGGGATAGAATTCCACACACTGTTTGAAAAGGGTCATCTTGTAAAGATGCTTTGTTTTGTGGGCCCGTTTGGACCTCTGTTGCAACAACTCGACTCTGTGGTATAGTTCTAAGGCAGCCATGGACCATGCTTAAATGGAGCACTTGCAATTTCTCCTTCAATATAAAAGGAGGTTGGTGCTGAGAAGAGTCATCAGGGCTTCTGGCACTCTGTCGAAACCTCAGATGCGTGGCCTTCTGGTTTCTCTAAGTGCTCTAAGAACCAAGAAAGAAGGCCTAGGCAGATTTTCACAGAAATCAAGATCCATGCAATAGTCATCCAAAGTGATTTCAGAACCTAAAGACTCTTTGGGTTGAGACCCATGGAAGTTGGTCACGGACCTGTGTTCCTGAACTATAAAAGTTGAATAAGTGGGCTAAGGAATAATATCTCTGGATAAACGAAACAATTAACAAATGCAAAACAAACAAACAAACCCCAAAACCAAACCCAAACCTGAATGAGGGTGATGGTGTGCCCATACAACTTTATTAACAAAAACACTCAGGGGGCCAGAGTTGGTTCCTGGCCTGAAGTTTACCGGTTGCTGCCCTGGATGAAGTTATAGTGGGGAAGGTAAGAAGTAAAATGAAAAAAAAAACCCCAAAAACCCAGATGTCAGTACTTGTCTTGTGTCAAGTCACAGGCCCCTGGCAAGAGTGAGGACTGAGCTGGCAGGAGGCCACTGAAAGCTGGCCCTCTAGGTTCAATGTTCCCCATCAGAAGAGGTCCTCCATCTGGTTTGGGTCAATGGGGGAGCCTCTCGGACGCTTTTCAAAACCATCTTTTCGCATCCACACACATGCTGCGTGGTGCAACCTGAAGAAGGAGTGGTTGGGCGCAGTCCACATACATCCCGAGGTCCCTGGTTCGCATCTTGGGGCCTGCGGGAACAAGCAAGATGAACAACGAAATAAAATAAACGGAAATGCTTCTTTCCTCCCCTCTTCTTGGCTGCCTGCCTGTCTCTCCTTTAAAAAAGGAAAAAGGTGCAGCTTCTCTCTTCCCTGTTGTCTACACACGTGGCCGCACTGCGATGTCTGTGGGCGTGGGCAACTGGGGGCTGGGGCTTGGGGAATGGAGGGTGGGAAGCTGCCTGGCAGGGCCCCGGCCTCACCCCTACGTGTCCCTTCTGTCTCCGCAGCACGGACCTCATGCGCATGTGTTGGCAGTTCAACCCCAAGATGCGGCCGACCTTCCTGGAGATCGTGGATCTGCTCAAGGACGACCTGCACCCCAGCTTTCCAGAAGTTTCCTTCTTCCACAGCGAGGAGAACAAGGCGCCCGAGAGCGAGGAGTTGGAGATGGAGTTTGAGGACATGGAGAGTGTCCCCCTGGATCGGTCGTCACACTCTCAGAGGGAGGAGGGCGGGGGCCGGGACGGAGGGTCCACGCTGGGCCTAAAACGAAACTACGAGGAGCACCTCCCCTACAGCCACATGAACGGGGGCAAGAAGAACGGACGGATTCTGACTCTGCCACGGTCGACTCCTTCCTAACAGCGCCGGTCTGGGGTGGGGAGTGGGAGTGGGGTGTGGGGCCCCCGTCTTCACGCGACTCTCGGGTTCCAAGGCCTCTAGAAAACTCAGGATTCTCGCACAACTCTGCCACAGTGTCAGACGGCGCTCAGGGATCGCGACTCAGCGTTTCTGGTCGTCGTTGACGTCACACCGGCCAGCGTGGCTCGTCTTCGGAGCTCCTAACTGTGAACACAGAGGGGAAAGGGGTCCCACGGCTGCTTACACTTTGCGGGCACCCGTGGCTTCAAGCCAGATGTGACTTTGAATTTTTTTTTTTTTTTTCCCTAGTAGAATTGAAAGAGAAAGCACCTGGTTTTACTTTTTTTTTTTTTTTTTTTGTGCTGGTGTCTGAGCTGCACTATAAAACATGAAACTTGTTTGTGGAACAAAGATTTGCAAGAAAGAAAAGAAAACCTTGTTGGACTCGAATTCCAAGCCTTTGGGATTGAACTGCAGCGAAGTTTTTCTCATCCAGGATGGATTTTTTTTTTTTTTTCCTTCACAAAATCAGTTCCTCAAATTGACCAATAGCTGCTGCTTTCATACTTTTGATAAGGATGCAATCCTGGCATATGGCTCCCGTGTGTGTGAATGAATGTGTGTGTGTGTCTAGGTTAGACACTGCTTGCGTGTGTCTGTGTACAAACCGTCCTTGCTGGGTTGAAGCTTTGGGGTCACGAAGATTCCACTGTTCTCCAGTGTGTGAGCTCCTGATCTCCCCGCACCCCTTTCTCTTTCCTTCTGATATCCTGGGGGACTGTGCCCTGTGCAGATTCTTCTCGTGTCCCAAGTCTAGCCTCAGGAGTCTTTTCTCCCTTAACTTTGGTGACACATGTTTTCCGGGAGCTGAGGAGTAATAGCATTTAGCTTGGAGTGATAATGGATCTTTTCAAGACCAAACAAAGCCATTAAAAATAAATAAATAAAATAAAATAAAAAGCAAGACAGATGACACCAAAAGTTTTGAGAATATATTTGTCACATATTTAAAAAAAAAAAAAAATCCACTATCAGCCTCCTAAGTTATTGACCTTTTCCGGGCCGGAGGGCAGGCTGGTTGGTGGGTGTGCCTGTGTGGGGAGGGGTGGTGGCCTCTTTGTTTGGTCTTTAAAAGCATCCTATTTTTTTTTTCCTTCTGGGAATAAAGCCACATTAGCTGCTAACCCTTCTGGATATTCTACTACACAGAGGGTGTGGACAATAGGGTTTGCTGGCTGGCCGGGTTTCTCCTTGAGTTAGCTGGTCGTGACCTATACATGGGAGCCCTGCCTTCAGACACCCCGTGGCTCTCTGATTTTCTGGTCCCTGCGTACCTAGGGCTTCCTTAACTGGGTGTGCACACCCTACAGTTACTGTGCAAGCACAGCAGAACCAGATCCCGAAGTGTGACATCCCGGATGGCCTGGGAGAGAACACTAAGCAACAGGGAGTTGCTCCGACCTCCCAAGGTCAGGGCATCCGACTGGCTGCAGAACTGACCTTCCAGAAGCTTCTCTGCCCAGTGACCTCAGCTGGGCCAATTGTGGGGGCCTGAGCAGAACTCACAGGTGCTGATGATGTTGGAATCCCTAAGAGGGGAGAATCTGGAGGTGAACCCGCTAAGGATGACCTTCACACTAGTGAGAACTTCCAAAAGGACGTGAATCTACAATTTCTTCCCTTTGGGGGAAAAAAAACCCAACCGACCCACCAACCAACCCACAGCTGCTCAAATAAAGAATACGGTGAACTCATTCCTTTGGTTCATCACAAGCATTACCCACGGGTTATCCTCGAGTGCATTTTCTCATCAGGTTTTGCATGTTTCCTTCTCCTCTTAAGAGTTGTGGGCTTAAACAGGTCAGGGATGTAATGGTAACCTCTGAGCCCTCTTCATTCTTAAGAACACAGGTAGACAGCAATCCCGATTGCCTATCGTTATCTTATTTATATGATCTGAGAAATGACAACCTGTAAAATATTTCGAGGGAGACTCTGTGATTGGATACAAGAAGCAAGAGCACAGGAATTATTTTCGCCAAATTTATTTTGTACATAGAAGAGGGTCTGTACAGAGATGACAACAGCACGTGGCTCTAGGGATTTTGTTCTTTTCATAGTAAATTGATAGAGGCCATATACTAAACTAGCAGCAATTCTTACATTTTTCTAATTCAGAAAGGTTTTCTTATATTAGGGGAAAATTATTTATTTTAATATATAAAAATCACTGTAAAAAATCACCTTCGTAAAAAATGGAACACTTGTACATTTTTATCAAAGAAAAAATAAACAAGTGAATGTGGGGTAATGATTTTTTTTTTTTTCCAGCACAGTCTACCTCAGTGTTATCATTAGGATGTGGGTTCAACAGTGGACATCTTTGAGACTTCAGAATTCTGCCTGGATTTCCTGAGAATCAGGGGAAACATCCATGTTAGCTGATTCAGAATGCCAGGGACCAGGAAAGAATCTGGAGGGAGGGAGCTGGGATAGAGAAAGTGTGGCCTTCTTCTGAACCTAGATCCTTTTTTTCTGGCTGGTAATCGTCTTTGAATTTCTTCCCTTTTTTTGATCCTCCATCCATTGACACCATGCTCCTCAAACATGAGCCAAGTTTCAGTCCTCATGATGTATTTGCAATGTGGGGCACCCAAGGCGCAACTCCCCTTTGGAAGAGATGCTCCATCTCCCACCAGGGTAGACACTGCACCTCTCAAAGTGAACACCAACATGTGCTCCAATGGGCCGGCTCTTTGTGGTTTATTTCATCTTTAAGATGGAGCTTCATTTGGGGGATGGACTAGAGCACAGTCCTCCCCCATACACACACCCAGTGCACTATCTCCTTTCATTCTCCCATTGGGAAGGGGCCATGTTGAGAAATCCCAATACAAAACCCACTTTTGTGCTGAACACAATTTTTTTTTTAAGCAAAAAAACTTGGACTTTTGTATTGGGGCTTGGTTGACTTCAAGCCAATACTCTTTGACCTGGTGGGGCTTTGAGAATATGTGTGTATATCTGAGCAGGGACAGTGGGACCGCTGTCACACTTGTCAAAACTGAGTGCTGTGTCCTCATCTTAGGCACTGCCCCTGCAAATCGCCTTCTCTTGCCCTGGAGAAACGCTGTAGAGTGCTGGGTCCCCCAGTCTTCATGGGGTTTCAGTGACTTCATGCAGCTGCCTCTATTGAGCCAGTGGGTGAAAAAGCAAGCAGCGATTGGGTCATAAGCCTCCTGTAGTAAGAGAGATTGTTGACTCTGTAACTATAGAACTTCGGTCCTGGAAAGTCATGGGTGTCCTGGGGGTTGTAATAATGAGTTAAAAAAAAAAAAAAACCCAAAAAACAAAAAAACAAAGCCAACATATGTCGATGCTTTTTGGTGTTTGGTGTTTTTAAAGATGTCTTACTATTATGAAAAACTCCTTTCTTTCATATGGTGAATCCACATTATAGTTTCCTCTTCCGGGAGAATGCCAAACACGTCACTTTCTTCCTAGACCAGCGATGTGAAATACATACCTGGAATTGTTCGTATTCTGGGGGCTGTCCTGGGTGGTTCCCTATCATTGTAAGCTAGCAGGAAGGGAGAGATGTGGCTGGTTCTCTGGATGGATATTGAGCACAACTGAGAGAAAATGGAGGAATTAATGTAAGTCTGCACACACGATCCCATGACAGATGGCGACTGCCCTCAGTGATGGACACATCTTCCCCGATCTCCCACCAGAGCAGATGGTCTGCCATGATGGGTGATTGTTGTTGGGAGATGTTTTTCTGTAGCTATCTTGACACTGGTCAGTGGGTAGGAACAGCATCAGAGCCTGGCTCATGCTAGCCATCTGAGTGAGTGATGAGATGTGCTATCATCTCAGCAACAGTCATTTTTCTACTTTGTGGTGGGTGGAAGTTGGGGGGGAGTTAAATGTCTTTGGGGTGCCACTTGGTGTGTCTTTGACACCTGAAGCTATTCAGAATTATGGTCTTGTTGGGGGTGGGGAACAGGGAATTGCTGATTTTATGTAAATGTTGCACGTAGAGTAAGTAGTAGCCCTTTGAGAAATCTTCCAGAATGTTTTTTGGGATACTGATTCACACCAGAGGTGAGGTTGAGACTGGAAATAGCAGATCGGCCTTCGTTCTTTTGAACACAGGAAAGAATGTGATGGGCTTTTTGGGGCTAGGACTTAAGGTGAATGTTTCTTTAGGGGTCTCCCAGGAAACACTGGGAGAAACACTGACTTTGATCTTACTAGCACCTCATACAAATCAAGGTTCAGAAGCCTCCAGCCAAATTTTTATTTAGGCTGTTGATCCCCCTTGAGAAGGAAGGAATAGCCCCCAATGAGTGTGCGTCCAGGCACACATTCAAGAATGGCTGGCTGAGTCTTTCTGTGTGTGTGCCTGCATGGTCTCAGTCCTGCGTGTCAGCAGCCGACACCTCTGTCAACGTCAGTCACGCGGGGTTAAACGTAACATGGCATATGTGGAACACAACTCTTTCTGAAACCCAGCAAAAGCCCAATGGTTATTTTTTCAATGTTTTCCTACAAGAGCCAAGTAGCACCATGTACAAAATATGCCTTTCTTTTTGAATATCAAGATCACTCTGCATGTAAAATATGGGATAATTACCTGTTTATATAAAATTCTGAATAAATTATCTGAGAAGACTCTTGCTTTTGTGTGGTATCCTTAAGGACCTGTGCACTGTGAGGGATTCTGGCTATGGGGTGGGCTGTGTTAAGGGAAATCTTGGGAAGTTTTGTGTTCCTGTTTTGAGGGGTAAAAAAAAACAACCCCTCAGTTCTTCTAAATAATGAAGCAGGAGGTTAAATACTGTTACAAGCAGGACTGACCATCCTTTGATAATATCCATACAGCTGAAGTTACAGCTTAAATATTAAATTGTTTCTGGTGTGACCTGGTAGCCTAGTGGTTTAGCCCATTTTGGCGCAGTCCACATACATCCCAAGGTCCCTGTTTCAACACTGGGGAGGGACCAGGGGAAACAACCAAGATGAGCAACTCGATAAAATAAAGTGCTTCTTCCTCCTCTCTCTTCTTGACTACTTGCCTTCGTTCCTACTTGCATCTTTTCCTTTAAAAACAAACTATTTATACACTCATTGGAAAGTCACTGCTACACCCCCAAACCTCTGAATAACCCCAGTATCCAAGTTTTAGGGATTCACTCCACAAACACCAGGACTGCTGCCAGAGCTTGCTCCATTCCACCATGCTGGCGTCTCACATATTAAATACTTTTAATGTCATCCTGGGAACACAGGTCTGCGGTCACTGGTGGGGGAGGGGACACAGCTTGCAAGAAGATTTTGCACCACCTTCCTTGAGTTGAATAGAATACAGAGGGTAAGAAGTCAGACTCCTGCCTGGAGCCCTATGTGATTTCTGAATAAGACACATGACTTGATCTGTTAGTTTCTGCTGTGTAACAAAGAGGCCCCCCTATTTTAGTGGCTTAAATCAGCAACCATGCATTTCTCACAGTTCTGTGTGCTGTGTGGCTGTTTTTGTCATGGCTCACAGGTGTGTCTGAGGCCTCTGCTGGGTTCCCTGGGATCATCCCTCTTCCAGGAGGTTCCCTGGGATCATCCCTCTTCCAGGAGGACAGCTGGAGCTTGTTCACAGAGTGGTGGTACCTCAGTGGGAAGACAGAGAAAGGCTTTAAGGTGCCCACACTTTCCAAACATCTGCTTCTGTGGTGCTTGCTGCAAATGTTCTGTTGTCCAAAGGAACGGGCACAGAGTTTCAGGACGGGGGAATATGGCTGGATACAGGGAGGTGAAACAATGTGGAGTCAATCCTATAAAAAAAAAAAAAATGCTCGTATTTCTCATTTGACCCATCTATTATTGAAGATGATAGACCTATTTCATGTTATAGGATTAAATGAAGTCACATTTATCCTCCCTGCTCCCTCCAGGATATCCTTCTCACACCCCCAGCCACGCCCCCTAGATGCCCTGAATTCAACGTGACCGCCAACTGGAAATGGTGGTAAGCTGAGTTATGCCTTCCCGGGTTTGTGAAATTCAATACAAGTCTCCTGAAATATGAAAAGTACTTTTCTGCTCAGGGAAGACTCTCAATAGATGCGTCAGTCTCACAATGAGCAGGGGAGTAGGTGGTCTGTTTACCTAGAGGCGACACTCAAACTCTAGCCAAACAAAATGAATGCAGCTCAGCAAGCTCCCTGAGGCTTTTGTCTGGAGTCCAGGACTTGGATCTGCCCCAAATATGTGCTGCATAACTTCAGATGAGATGGGGACCACTACTGTCAAGCACATGTGAAGAGAAGCACATGAAAACGTCGGTAGTCCCCAAGTACTTCACCGCAGGAAATGATGCTCTTCACAGGGCTGTTAATCTGTGAAACTGAGTTTTCCAGCCTTGATCTCCAACCTCCTTGGATGCTGCTCACCCATCTTTTGAGGCCCTTACACCACAAAGTTTATTGTGGTGCTGAAATTGTGCTGTCAAGTTGACTCACCCAGCATCTGACACCCGAAGAACCTCTGGAAGCCTTTGTTACAGTAAAAGACTCACAGGACACCACTTTAATGGGTGCCGTGGCAAATAGAGTGGGTGCTGCAGTGGTTTCACTGTAGGGGATGGAGTGGATGCTGTATGAATCCACTGTAGCAGATGGAGTGTGTCCACGTAGTGATACTGAAGCGATGGAGTGGATTCACTGTAGAGAGAGAATAAAGGCAGAGATGGGGATGACGCTTCTACTTTCTACCAATCCGGGAACATCAAAGATGGCTAGCGAATGACCAAAAGCTAGAAAAGCAGCCAGAAACAGATTTGCCTTTGTAATCTTACCTGAGCCAGAAATGCTGGCACATCAGAGAGGACAGTGACCTTCTAAAGACCACACAGCAAGTTGATTTGCCTCACACCATGCTCTCCTAGACTTACAAGTACATTTGATATTCTAGCATTAGAAGTCAACATTTTGATCTCGAACTTCTAGCTTCCAAAACTATGAGACAAAACTTTCTTTTTTTTTTTTTTGGTTAAACCCCATCCCCACCCCAGTCTGTGCTACTTTGCCATCGCTGCCCAAGTAAACCAATACAGTGTGGAGAACCAAAGAATCATTTTAGTTTTAAGGCTCTCATGCGGTCAGGTCAGGTTTGGGCTGTCTCCTCCTTTATTCACTTCTACTTCCCTTACTTCCCTGCAGATGTTGATCCCAAGTTATTCCTGGTGAGCCTCCTTCCTAGAAACCTGCATCTCTCTGTTATGCTGAACAAACACCTCCACACTGAATGGCTGAAAAAAACCTATAATTATTATTTCTCACCACTGCATGGGCCAGTCAAGCAGTTCTTTCACTCTAGGTTGACAAGTCTGATTTCTTGGGTCAGCTCATCATTCAACTGAACAAGTTAAGATGCTCTCATCAGTCTGATGATGGCTGGCTGAAAGATCTTGAAGGCTTTCCCCCCAGGGAACCCAACTTATCACAACCAGAGATGTTGGGATTCCAGCAGTCTCTCACTGATAGATTTAGTGGTGCACCCTGGTAGCCAAATGGTCTAGTACATGGGATGTAGTCCACATACATTCCAAGGTCCCAGGTTCGAGATCTGCAGCCAGGAGGGGAACAGTCAAGATGGAAGACTAAATAAAATACATAAAGTGCTTCCTCCTCCTCTCTCTTCCTGCCTGTCTACTCACCTTCATTCCTGTCTGCACCTTATTTATTTTTTTTTTAAGGAGAGATTTAGAAATTGAATCAGAGAGAGGATAGTGAACTCATAAAGCTCACACAGCAAGTTGTTTTGTCTCACACTGAGCCCTGATAGTTCCACAGGTCCATCTGGTGTTCTAGCATCAGGGAAAGACAAGGAAATGCCCTTGTGAGATTTCTGAGCACAGTCCCTCCACAGATGTCCTGAGAAACAGGGAATGCTGAGCAGTAACCTGCAGAAGAGGCAAGCAGGGTCCCTCTATTTGTTTATCACTGAGGAGCAAAACAGATCACAACAGGTGTCAAAGTTAGAGATCTGTGAGTTGGTCAGTTGTTCAGGTGATCTTAGATAACTCATTATACCTCCCTAACCCTCAGTTTCCCTATTCTGTCTTTTTTTAAAGGAAAGGTAGAGGCAGGAATGAAGGCGAGCAGGTAGGAAGGCGGGGAGAGAGAACAAAGCCACACTATATTAATTTTATTTCGACATATATCTTGGTTGTTTCTCCAGACCTTGGGTCTTGAGCCAGGGACCTTGGGATGTATGCAGACTATGCTGGTGGACTAAACCACTGGGCCACAGGGGTGCACCAGTTTTCCTGTTCTTAAAGGACATAATCACAGAGCTTCTACTGCAGGGCTGTTGTGAGACTGCATTGGAAAAGCACTAAAGCACCGAGTTTGGTACACAGTATATGCTCGACAAATGCTTCATGACGTAGCATCTAAGACTCAGGACATTGAAGGAGCATCATCAGATCCCCCATTTATGTATTGTTATGTCGGGGAGAATCATTGTGGAGACATATTTTAGGGTGGCGCTCCATCAATAATTCCCAATTCTTGCTGTTCACAAGTGTGTGGAATTCCCTCCCCTCAAGTATGGGCAGAATACGTGGCTTGTTTCTCCCAGACTATGGAAAAGATCATGCCCATGATTATGGAGCATTAAATCCTCTGGTTAACTGACATATATGTTGAAAGACAAAGGAACTCCTCCCTGGGCTGCTTAAACCAGCAGGACCCTAAGAAGCAGTATCTGCAGGTTACAAAATAGTAGGCAGG
Organism: Solenodon paradoxus; assembly: GCA_004363575.1. Taxonomy (NCBI): domain Eukaryota; kingdom Metazoa; phylum Chordata; class Mammalia; order Eulipotyphla; family Solenodontidae; genus Solenodon; species Solenodon paradoxus. The sequence continues at coordinate 111,961 of RJWH01003139.1, read as the reverse complement.
GTGTGGCCTCACTGTCTACTGGGAAAAGAACTATTTGGGGTTGTGGTGAAACACTGCCATCTTCAGGGAATATTACGGAACTACAAAAGGATGCTCAAGGGAGTTTGCTAGCCTTCGGAAAAAACAGCGATCAAAGTGGCAAACACCCTAATTCAAATACAAAACCGTGATAATAAGCATGCTTGCCAATTTTCATTTATGGTTCTCTCATACCCTTTCTTCTCTCTCCCTCTTTCTTCATCCTCCCTTCCTCACATCTCTCCTCCTCCTCCTTCTCCTCTCAGCAAAATATGTAAGAATAGCTGTTTGGAGAGTGAGATCATCAGATTCTGAATCCCTTACCAGATGCTCGAGCTGGGGTAAGTCACCCACCTCCTCTGTCCCTCAGATCTCTTTCCTCACCCGCAAACAGTGCATGTCTCAAATACAGCAGCGGGAGTGAGAGTCTCCGGACACACGCTCCAGGTCCTCCTGAAGGGAGAGGAGCAGCATCGTGCGCTTCATAGGGCTGCTGTGAAGATGAAATGAGTGAATGGTCAAAAGCCCTGAGCACAGAACACCTGGCTACTGCCACACTGGGGAACCAGCACCTAGATTTCAATTTTATTCAGTTTTCCAGGAGTATGGGTTTTGATCAAATGTCAAGCTGGTATCTTCTGCTTGTCCCTACAGAACCACTTCCCAGACTTCTCACCCTGTTCTCTGCGCCCGTCCCCAATTAAATCTGATCCACATAAATTTCCACAGGCATGCTTGCTCCCTGGCTTCTGAGGGACTTGACGAGGAGGAATGGCAGGAGGTTGAAGAGAAAGAGTGAGGGTGGTGATTGTCCTGCCTCATGCTGTGTCCCATGTTTAGTCTGAGGCTTGCTACAGAAGTTTCTTGTCTTGCTCACACTGCTAACCCATGGCAGGCTGGCTGTGACTCCGTTCCATGTCCTAGTCAACCCAGGGTCCAGGCTTGTGTAAAAGGTGGGGAATTGAAAGATAGGGGAGACTTAAAAGAACGTGTTCCACACGTTTGCAGATTGATGCAACCCCGATGGAAAACAGTTTGGAAACTCCTCAAAAAGTCGAAGCTGGAAATCCCATATGGTCCCGTCATTCCACTGCTGGGCATCTCCCCAAAAGATATAAAAGCACCCGTCCACAGAGATGTATGCACCCCCATGTTTATTGCAGCCCTATTCACAATAGCTAAGAACTAGAAATTACCTAAGTGCCCAACATCACATGATGGATAAAGAAGATGTGGTGCATATACACAATGGAATACTACACAGCCCTGAGAAGAGATGAAGTCCAGTCATGTGACCCAACATGGAAGGAACTAGAGGGGATTATGCTAAGTGAAACAAGTCAAAAGTAGAAAGATAAAACACCAGATGACCTCACTCATAGGTGGAATGTGAATAGACAAGACAAAGGAACAGATGAAACAAAACCAACCCTTGGACACTTGCAACAGAAATGAGGTGACCAAAAGGGATTGGGGCAGGCGGGGGCAAATGGTGGTGGGGACCACTGGACAATGGGGAAGAACACTTGGTGATGTGGTGGAGGGCAGGGTCTGTTAAAATATTATCTAAGGAATGGGGAACCTATAAATAGGAAGTTATTTTAATGTGTAATAATTACTACAATAAAAATTATTTTAAAAAGAACATGTTCCATTTGGAACACCTACTCTGGATGATTTTACATTAAAATTAATGTTTACAATAGCATGTAAGTTTCAGGAGAATAGAATCACCCTTCAACTGTATGTCATACCACACTCAGCACCAGTGTTCTAGTCCCATCACCACTATCATTTTTTCTCCTAAGATCCAGATTCCCTCTTCCCTCCTCCTCTGCCCCTGGTAACCAGTGTTGATAGATGACTGGATAAAGGAGCTATGGACTATATACTCAGTGGAATTCTATTCAGTTATTTAAAAAGGAAATCTTGCCTTTTGAAACAATTTGGATGGAACTTGAGGGTAATGTGCTAAGTGAAATTAAGAAAAAACCAGGATGGCTTTATTCACATGTGAAATAGAAAGAAACAAAATGAATAAACTAATAAAACAAAATCATCTTAGACTCCGAAAACACATTTCTTATAAGAGTTGGGATCACAGGGCAAGTTTCTCTTAAACGACTGAGATTTTGTTTTCTAGATGTTTAACTCAGGGCCTATTAGCTTGATTGCTCTGTGCAGAAACAGTTGCTGCAGGGTCTGCTGAGTGAGACCAGACACAGGTCCTGCCAAGAGGCTCTGAAGTGATGAAATGTTTTTATTAATCATGCTTCACATTTTCTCCTATATTTTATGATGCTTTGTTATCTTGCTGACCTGATGATGTGGTTCCTCTCAGGGCTAGCTAATGCCTAGAGGCAGTAAACAGCCTGACTGCACGCATACCTTTCCTACACAAACCAGCCAATCCAGAGTCTACACTCCTGCACACCTCATTTATCTAATTCTCACACACACAGTCTATACTCTCCCTGCCCTAATCACCGCAGGGCCAGGCACAACTGGTGACATCTCTCCAGGCCTAAGTTCCCTGAAAATTATTCAAGTCTGTCAACTCAAGACTGCTTTCCTTGCCTTGTCTCTCCCATGGAAACCACAATAAAGACCCAAGTCTGGTCTTTCCCCTCCATCCTTATGGCTGAACAATCACTTGCATGGAGAGGACACATTTTCTTTTCCTTTTTTTTTTTTTAAATGTAATATTCTATCTTTTGTTCACAATTCCATATTCATTTTAGGATATTGAAATTGCATCCCAGTCTATATATTTATCTTTTCTTTTTTTTTTTTTTTAAGGAAAGGTGCAGGCAGAAATGAAGGCTAGTAGGCAGGCAGGCAGGGAGAGGAGGACGAAGCACTTTTTTCACTTAGTTGTTCTTGGTTATCCCTCCTGGACTCAGGTCTCAAACTTGGGTCCTTGGGAAGAATGTGGACCATGCTCAGTGGCCTTATTCAATAGGCCACCAGGGCACCCCTCAGTCTGCATTTTGCACCACATCCACCACCAGAGTTCTAGTGTCCTTCGCCACCATCTTTTCCCCGCTTTCCTTACTGTCCCCTCCCCCTGGAACCAAAGGCTTGTGCCCTGTTATTGTTATTTAGGTTTGTCCATTTCTTTATTTCATTATATTCACATATGAGTGAAGTCGTCCTATATTTATCTTTTTCTTACTGAGTTATCTCCCTTAATGTAATCCCCTCCAGTTCCATTGAGATTGTTGCCAAGAGCAGAATTCCATCTTTTTTAATAGCTGCATAGAATTCCAGTGAATCCATAGACCATGGCCTCTTTATCCAGTCCTCTGTTGATGGGCATTTAGATTGTTCCCATGTCTTGGCTCTTGTGATCTGTGCTGCTATGAACACAGGGGTGCAGATAGTTTTTCTGATGAGAGTTTGCATTCTCTGAGTCAGGCTGCTGGATTAAACAGTAGATCCATCTTTTTCTTTCTTTCTTTTTTTTTTTTTAAAGAATTTCTGGACTGTTTTCCAAAGAGGTTGCACCAAATTCCCCATCAACACTGTAGGAGGGCTCCTTTTACTTCATACCCCTTTAGCATCTGCTGTTTCCAGTCTTCTGGATATAGGCCATGTATTAGGTGGTATCTCATTGTAGTTTTTATTTACATTTCTCTGATGATGAATGATGTAGAACATTTTTTTCAGGTGTCTGTAGGCCATCTATGTATCTTTGTTCTTTTTAAAATGATTTTATTGATTATATAGATTTAAGTCGTACATCATTATAACTCAACATCTGCATATAATGCATTAAGTTCACCACCATTCCAATTCTTCCTTCACTGTACAATGGACACTGCCTATCCAACTTACCTGTTACCTTCCTCCCGCTTCCCTTCATACAAACATTAAACCGATTTTATTGACTATTTTTGCTTGATTTAGTTCATTTGCTCTCTTGGTTTCTCTATATATTACATGAGTGAAATCATACGATGGCTTATCTCATTAAGCATAATTGCCTCTACGTCCATCCATATTGTTTATCCCACACTTTGTTGACCCGTTTTTCATCACATGATGGGAGTGGCCCAGATCACTATCTCCTGTCACCCGTATTCATGAGTATGTATTGGTCAGATGTTGCACCCCTAGGGTTCAATCCTTGCTGGTTGGTATCAGCACCAGACTCAAACCCAGTGACTAAATCTGGAAGTGATGGTGGCCATGTTGGGACATGTGCCTCTTCATGGTGAAGGACATACTGCTGTCTCACCAGACCACCCCAACCAGTGGGCAGTGGCAGGGCCAGAGAAGCATGGAGGACAGGACTGAAATACACTACCACTCATGGTTGGAGCTGCTGGGGCATCTCTGGCATCTGGAAGGCCACCCTTGTTCTCTGCTTTCCTTGCATGTCTCTTTCAACAACCTCTTGATTCCTCCCAGTGTGGCCTTAGCTTTGCTTTCTGCCTGTCCATACTGCTCCTCAGCTTAGTTGGTTTAGTTGGAATCTCAGCCTGGCCTGTTTCCTTATTTCATTGCCACAATTCAGCTCTTCCCACCTTTCCCTACTATAGCCAGGTTAGGCTCTTTCTGACTAGATCTTTGTGTGGGTGGAAGACTAATTAGTAATGACTCATGCCATCACTATAATGCTGTAGAAATGACACTGTATCACATTGTAGAGTGTTATAAAATGCACTGAAGCATCCTCCTTGGTATCTTAGATTGCTTCCTCCTTAGGGAAAGCCATCCACCTGCTGTGAAGATACTCAAGAAGCCTAGGAAAGAGGTCTATGTGGAGATTGGGAGCGGGGTAGTGTCATTGGATGGGGTTCCACCTGTGTTTAGTTGGGGAACCAGAAGTCATTTTTTGGGACTTCCCTTGTTTTGATTGGTATATAGACTGAGTGGGTCACTGAGCTTGGGCTCTTCATTCCCTGGTGTTGAGAAGTTGGAGAAGTTGCTTCTAGGGCTGTTGTTATTTATAAAATTGGAAGTGACTGGGGTGTATTTTGGAGTTTCTATCATCTCTAGTCTTAAAGAAATAGAACCTTGTTAGGACCCCATGTTTATGATTGAAGGTGACTAGGGGATTGCTACCTGAGGCCATTGCCTCTAATAGTGAAGGAAACTTGTGGTCCCTTGATAGACTCCTTTCAGCTCTACTGGGGATGCAGATTGGTAGCATCACAGGGTTTTCCCTTATGGTCACATTCTAGATATTTTACAGGAGGCTCTCCTATACTAATTGCATTTTTCCCCTCCCATCAAGTCATTCTTTCTTTTTCTTTTTGCTTAAAGGGAAGGTACAGGCAGGAATGAAGGCAAGCAGGCAGGTAGGCAGGGAAAGGAGGAAGAAGTACTTTATTTTTATTTAGTTGTTCATTTTGGTTGTTTCCCCCAGCTCCAGGTCTTGAACTGGGGACCTTGGGATGTATGTGGACTGTGCCACAGTGGACTAACCCATTAGGCTACAAGTGTATGCCTGGGTCATTTTTTTCTTTAACCACACAGCAGGGTGAGAGTTTGAGTTAAAAGGTTTTACCACATAGCATGTACTTATAAGGCTTCTTTCCAGAGTGAGTTAATATGTAGGTTTTTTAAATGTTATTTCATATTGGTTAGAAGAATTTGAGTGAGCTGAAGGCTTTTCTTTATTGAAGGCAAGACTTTAAGATGAGTCCCAGTGGTCTGTCTCTTGTATTCATACCTTGTGCAGTTCCATCCCACACTGAGTTAGGACTGGTTTGGGTGATCAACACAATAGAGATAAAGAAAAACTATGTCCTTCTGAGGCTACTTACAAAAGATAGAATAGTTTCTGTATTTATTTTTTAGATTAATTTATTTGGGCAGGGGTCACATTGTAAAGACAATCCACACTGTGGCGAGGACTACATGGTGAGGAAATAAAGGTCTCCTCCCAACTACTTGCCCCAATTTAACAGCCATGTGAGTAAACAATGTTGGAAGTGGCACCTTCAGTCCTAAAGACTGCAGATGATTGCATTTGAAAATAGGTGACATCTTGATTGCAAACTCGTGAGAGAGCCTGAGCTAGAACTACATAGATGATCGATTTCTAAACTCCTAACCTACAGAAGTTGTGAGATAATTTTTTTTGCTTTAAATCACTAAGGCTGGTGTCTAATTTGTTAAATAACAGATAATTTATACATTAAGTTTGAATTCCCATATTGTCTGAGGAATGAGATCAATGAATGCTTACCCATAGTTACTACATCCGTTATCTACCTATTATGTATTCTCTTGTGCACAGAGAGGTAAGAGTTAGTGGTGAAAGATTTTCCACACTGATTACATTCATAGGGTTTTTCTCCAGTATGAGTTCTTACATGTTTCTTAACAGCTGATAGATTATTAAAGGCTTTCCCACAGTCACTGCATTCATAAGGTTTCTCTCCATTATGTATTCTCTTGTGCACAGTAAGAGAAAAACTACTGCTGAAGGCTTTTCCACACTCACTACATTCATAGGGTTTTTCTCCAGTATGAATTCTCTTGTGCACAGTAAGAGAAAAGCTACTGCTGAAGGATTTTCCACACTCAGTACATTCATAGGGTTTCTCTCCAGTATGAGTTCTCACATGCTTTGTCAGATGTGAGCTATACCTAAAGGTTTTCCCACAGTCATGGCACTGATAAGGTTTCTCCCCTGTATGAATTCTATTGTGCACAGTAAGGGACGAGCTTGCACTAAAGGCCTTTCCACATTGATTACATTCATAGTGATTCTCTCCAGTATGAATTCTCTTGTGACTTTTGAGGTTACAACTTGTGCGGAACACATGAAAACATTGATTACATTCATAGGGCTTTTCTCCAGTGTGAATTCTTACATGCTGTCTAAGAGCTGATGGATTATTGAAGGCTTTCCCACAGTCATTGCATTCATAGGGCTTCTCCCCATTATGTATTCTCTTATGAACAGTGAGGTAAGAATTACTGCTGAAGGATTTGCCACATTGATCACAGTCATAGGGTTTTTCTCCTGTATGAATTCTCTTGTGCTGAGTAAGGTTAGATTTTGTGCTGAAGACTTTAAAACACTGATTACATTCAATGCGCTTCACTCTAAGATGACTTCTCTCCTGTTACGAGATGAATAATAACTATAATTTATAATATTTTAAGTCAATGCTATTATAAGAATTTTATCTCCCAGAATTCTGTTACACATAATACTATTTTAACAGACATTTTTCTACTTTGGTGCTGACACATGGTTTCTGGTATTTTTAGGATACCAGATATTTAAAAATAGATGCTTTCCCAAAAGTCCTTATATTTACAGAGCATGTCTGATAAGTTTAAGATACATTTGTACTTGAAACACTCAATGTCTAAGTCACATAAGTGGAAGCATTTACTTATGGGAACACTCAGGGAAGAAACAATTTGGAGATAATTTATACTTTTCTCCAAATTCACAATAATTTCGTGGTATCTCTCCAGAGAAATAACTTCCATTGACAAAGATAACTCTCTTGGTAACTTAGTGACTTTTCTAATTTATGACATTTTTTACAGAGAAAAAAAAGAAGTCTTACCATTTTTACATCTTTAGATTTTTCTTTTCTAAAGACATGCTGCTTTGAAGTTAACCCTTTGGCTTTAAGTATAGTCTCAAAATCTGAAACAAATATTTAAACAAAATTATCTTAAACAAAATGTAAGTTGAACAAGGAAAGAAATGGTAAAATGTAGACATCAGCGAAGGCAGACTAAAGGATTAGGGTTTTTGAGAGGTCTACAATGAAAGACAGATGGCATAAGAAAAAAAAGACTTGTAAGATTGAGATAGATGCTCAAAGAAAGAAGGAATAGTCAAGAATGTAAAGTGAGACAGAATTAGACAAACAGCTCATAACAGATTAAGAAGAAAAAGAGATGTGTCTTTTCTTTTTCTCCCCCTGAGACCCAAGTAGGAGATAATAAAGACAAAAAAGAGGAATGAAAGAAGGTGAGCGAGGATCATAACAAATTGTTCTTGATCTTGCTGGAAAAACAAGGCACATTACTAAACTCCCCAACATTTCCTAATGTAATACTTCCAAGTCCCAAGCCACAGCTAGAGATGTTTCTCACAAGGACTCAAATCTGCCTTGTGCTTACCTGGGCAGGTACCTGGCATAATTTCTCTCTCTATTGTCATTCTTTCGTCTTCTTGAACCAATTTGGAGATCAGACTAGGTTTACCAACTTGGTTTCCTAAACATGGAGAAAAGACACATAATGTAGAGGGACTCTGCATGGGACAAGTCCCACCAAAAACCTGAAGCCTACACTAGGGAAGATGAGGAGATGTGACTTTAGGAGCAGTGGACTACCCTTAAATTTAAAGATAATAACACTATTTCACATTAAAAATGCAAGTGTCTTCAGTCAGTACCAGGGTGATTGGGGATAACTGGTCCTGAAAGTCAAGCTCAATTTCAAGTACTGACTTAAAAGCTTCAAAGATTTTATCCACAGAGAATATAAGTAAGGGAACAGAGCTTCAGTTCATAGGGAACTCATTATACCATAAGTTCCATGAGGGTAGGAAGTGACTGTGTCTTGTTCACCACTGTATGCCTAATTCCTAGCACAGATCTAAGAACATAAAGTGCTCGAGAAAATAATGTCAACGAAAATGGTGAGAAGATTACTTCAAAGTCTACTGCCCTCCTCTCAAAAACCCAGCAAAGAAGCTGGTAAAAATGATCAGAATCAACTTTACTATCACTGTTGAAAGTTTTCAAAAATTTACAGCAACCAGAAGAATGTTTACTTAAGACAAACAGCTGAGTCAGGTAAGAGAGCACTGTGACATTTGAAATGACCCTGTCCCCTATCTGCATGGCCACCTTGAAGATAACAACCTGTGCTCCTAGTACAAATAGAAGCAGAATGTACCTTATTCTCAAATAACTGGTTGTTCTTTTGACCTGATTAGTGACTCTCTGAAAGACTGGATCAAAGGGATGGCTTTTATTTTGTCAAACTCCAAACTCTTCCAAAGCTGAGGTGGATATGGAGGGTAGAGGGATAGGGCACATTTAAATGTATTAGTGACTGCCGTGGCGGGTTGGGGAGGGGGTGGGTGGAAGTTGTAGTAAGTATAAAAAACAAAAATGTCTGGAAGGAAAAGTAGAGAGGAAGCTGTTTTGGGGAAATGGAGTTTTGAAAATCTCCAGCACATTCCTAAGGATATGTAAGGGCATGCAAATACCCAGGATTCAGTTCATACTCACAAAAGACCCCAAAAGGCACTAAGCTCTAACTCTGACTGATCTTCAGGCTCTATACAAGCGGAAAGTGAAGGCTATAGCAGAGTTGACAACTGTCTTAGTGAATTTTGAAGTCATCATCCACCATACACACAGAGACCACATGCAAAAAAACCGGGAGTTTGGGGGTTCCAGGCACTTGAGGAAATCTCTGACTGTTACTAGTTGACTAACAATTCAGTGAAATTTCAGTGGCCACTCATGACAGAGATATTACCAAATGATTTTAGAAATATCACTAAACGATCTCAACAACAAACTGCAACAATAAACCTTGGGGATGGGAAAAATCTCTGGTTTACAGAACTGCCCTACTATAATAATCCAAATGTGTAGTTTTCAAAACAAAAAATTATGAGGCATAAAAAAAAGACAAGAAAGCAAAGTCCATTACAGGAAAAGGAAATGAATAAAAACTGTTCCTGAGGAAGGGATTTACTAGACAAAGACTTTAAATCAACTTTTGATCAAAGCGCTAAAGAAAACCATGTACAAAGAACTAGACAGAAACTGAATTGCCACCACACAGAGACCATCTTAAAGAGAGAGAAACTATAAAAATGAATCAGATTTTTTTTATTAAAAACTATAACAACTGAGATTAAAAATTCACTAGAGATGTTTATCAGCAAATTGAATCTTGGTCTTTAATCTTGAAGAAACAATCAGTGACTTGAAATTAGGTCAATTGAGACTGCCCAATCTCAAGAGTACACACCCACACACAGCAAAAGAAACCTATGGGGTTAACACCACTCACTCACCATATGTATAATAAGAGTTTTGGAAGGAGAAAAAACAGAAAAAGGAAAAGAAACAATTATTTGAAAAAAAATGGCCCAAAGTTTCCAAATTGATAAAAGTCACGAATTACACATACAGGAAATAATGAATTCCAAAGAGGATAAACTTGAAGGAAATCACACTGATGCACAATATAATGAAATTATTCAAACAGAAAGACAAAGAGAATGTCCTGAAAGCAAGAGAAGTAACTCATCATGTACAAGGGATCACTGATAAGAGTAAAAGTTGATTTCTAATCAGAAACCACAGAGGTTATTAGGCAGTGGGATGACATATTTAAAGTGCTGAAAGGAAAAGAAATGTGTCCTCTAAGAATTCTATGTCTAGTAAAACTATCCTTTAAGAGAGAAAAGGCAATCAATTGAACAGGAAGAAACATTTGTAAATCATGTATTTTATGAGTCCAGCATCCAGAATATGTAAATAACTCTTAGAACTCAACAACAAAAAGACAAACAATTCTACTCTCCCAAAATAGACAAAAGACTTGAAAACACATTTTTCCAAAGAAGATATACAAATGGTCCACATGTACATAAAAAGATGGTCAATTTCATTATTCTTCAGGGAAATGCAAATAAAAACACAATGAGATATGTACCATTTCACATCTATAAGAATGACTTTTAACAAAAAGGAAAACGTATTGAGGATATAGAGAAATTAGAACTGTCATACACTGCAGGTGGAGGTGTAAATGGTGTACAGATACTGTGGAAAGCAATTTGGAAGATCCTCAAAAAGTTAAACATAGATTGACCATATGATACAGAAATTCTTTTCCTATATATACACCCAAGAGAAATGAAAATATTTAAGCAAAAACTTCTACATGAAGCAGCATTATTCTTGACAAACAAAAGGTGGAAACAACTCAAACGTCCATCAACTACTGAATAGATAAGAAGTGGTAGAAATACACACAATGGAATAACACTCCATCATAAAAAGGAATAAAGTTCTGACACATGCTACAACATGGCTGAACCTTGAAAATAATACACTAAGTAAAAGAAGTCAGAAACAAAAGGTCATATATAATTCCATTTATATTCAATGTCGAGAACAGAAAAATTCCTGTCAGATAGTGTATAGGTAGGTGGTGGTGAGTGGCTGGAGGTAGGGAGAATGATTATGGAGGTTACTTTTGGTGTGATATAATATTCTGGAATTGGATAGTAGTAATGGGTGCACAACACTGGGACATGACTGAAAGTCACTGAATTGTACATTTAAAAATAATTGAAATTGTGAATTTTTCTGCTTTGTGACTAGTTCATGAATTAAAGAAGTAATTTGTTACCTAGATCATCAACAAAATGCAGGAAGGCGGTCAGACTTACCAAGTGATGCCAGGTTCCTACAGTTCTCTAGCATCACGTCTCTGTACAATGTTTTTTGAGACGGGGCCAGCAATGCCCACTCTTCCTGGGTGAACTCCACAACCACATCCTCGAAGGTCACCAAGTCCTAAACCATCACATATATCATGACTTAGTCAAAGATCACCCTCATTAAGGTTGAGAGCAGAGGGAGCAAGGATGACAGAACTATGAAGGAACGTAAAACACAGATGTATGGGCACGGTTCTGAGCTCAGCTCTCATTTTCTTCTGGGCTCAGCTCACAATGCGCATATCCAGAATACTTATGTCCATTCCCAAAGTTAGCTGCACTGCTAACACACAGGTGTATTGTTTTTTCCAATGGGACTCTGAGCAACTACAACTTTATTTTCCTCAATCTGAACATAGTCTTGAGACATTGAAATCAGAGATAAACAGTACAGGAATGAAATATTTTCTCAATCACATCATCAACTGCTTGAGTTTAGGACAAATTCATATCTTTCCTAAGCTTTCCCTTAAAACTCTTAGCAGAACATGATGTAGACAATTACTTTGGAGAAAATTTTCCAAATGCAGTAAATGCTGACATTGTTTGGGCAGCCCCTAATCCTCCACCAAATGCTAGGATATCCTAGGATGCTTGAAGATGTGGTTTGGCTGTGGGTTCCAGGTCACTGAAAGATAACTAGCAAACTTCTGGTCAAAGGAACAACTATTTTGAAAAAGGAACATCTGACTCACCTGTAACCAGTTTGTCAAAGGAACATCTGACTCACCTGTAACCAGTTCGTCAGGAAGCTATTAATTAACTCTTCTTCTGCGCATCCTTTTTGAGGGTCTGGGTACAAGAAAGACTGAGTTGGAGAAGAAATGAATCACGAAAATCCAGGTGTGTTCACTGTTCAAACACTGACAAATCTAGAGGCTTCCTCAAGTATGTGTTCTTGATTTTACTTCAACACACACTTGACCGCCACAAACCACATACACCTACACACAAACACCCAGACAGCTTTCAGAGGAAACCAGTAGAGAGACCTCTCTCACCAGGGCCCAGAAAATAGGGCCAAGGGTCTCACTGCACTCAAGGAAGAGATAACTTTAGGGTCAGTCTTTAAGAATGAACTTCACACTGTTAGGAGTTTGTCTTCACTATACCTTGGCCACATATTTCCATAGGTACCACCTATTAGTCTAATGGGATTCCCATTCCCTTTTCATGGATGAAGAAATTGAAGTTCAAGGGATATCACTGTTATTTTATTGTTGATAGAAAGAATCAGAGGTATAAATCAAAAGCTTCTGCATATTCATCACACAGATAACAACTCTAATAATGATATAATCAGGTACTGGGCAGCCTCCAGTGGAGCTCTGCTCCTACCTCACTGGCTCAGCACCCTCACTTGTAACTGTTCTGTGGCACAGGGGTCTTTTTTTTTTTCACATGATTATTTATTTGTAAACTAGTAAACAAAAAACCAACAAAAATAAATGTCACACAATGGAGAAAGTCAGGGAAATTGTGGTATAATCATTAGATGAAATAATGCAGTCACTTAAAATGTTTTTGAAGAATTGTCAATGATGTTCGAATGTATATAACAGAATAGATGACAAAACCAGATGACAGAATAACATACATTATTATAATCCCATTTTTACTTTCTACATGCAATCAATTATGAAAAACTGAAGATATACTTAAAGTGTTACCAGTACTTTTATCTAGGTGATGAACTAATAAGTAATTTAAATTTTTCTTCAGTATACTTTTTTAAAGGGAAGGTACAGATAGGAATGAAGGCACATAGGTAGGTAGGCAGGAGGAGAGAGGAGGAAGAAGCACTTTATTTATTTTACTTAATAGTACATATTAGTTGTTTCCTCCTGGCACTGGGACATGAATCCAGGTCCTTGGGATGCATGTGGACTGTGCTCTTGGTCAGAGGCAGTGAATCTAACCACTACTTCACCAGAGCATGCCCATTACATACATATATTTTTGAGATTAATTTCTTTTTATTTTATGAAATTCCAATGGCATACATTAAACCATTTGATACTGTACCACAAGTCAATGACACCCTCTTCATTTTTTCCCCAGTCTTTAAAAAAAATTAATGTTTACTTTTGGGTATTTTCCATGAATATTTATATAAATTCGCCTTTTTTTTTCCTGCAGTTTCCATTATGTCGTTAAGTCTATCCAGGGAAATTTTATTTCTGATATTTCATTATTTAGTTGTGGAAATTTAACTTTGTTCTTTTTGATAGTTTTAATTCTCTACATATAGGACCTATCTGTTCATTCATTATGCCCATTTTTTTTAAATCATTTTTTATTGTAGTAATTATTCTACACATTAAAATAATTTCCTATGTATAGGTTCTCCATTTCTTAGATATATTTCAACATACCATGCCCTCCACCAAATGACCAAGTGTTCTTCCCCATTGTCCAGTGGGCTCCACCAAGGGGCCTTTAAATCATGATCCCATAACTTACCACACAAGGGGGACAGAACAAGGACTGCCATCCTATCATTCAGGCAGTGAATTTTTCTGGAACAACAGGGTTTATGACAACCAGGACATTCCTCTTCTCACCCCCACAGTGCACTCAAGACAAGGTTCTGGAATAAACAGGAAAACATGAAATATTCACATACCCCAGGCTACCAAGGAGTAATCTACCTTAACTTTTCCATCATTTATCTTCCAAAATGCAAATGCTGAGAGTGCAGAGAAGATGGCAACCTGGTAGGGGTGAGACTCAGATCCTAGAACTAGAGCAACTAGAAATTTTCCTATTTTCCAGAGACAAATACCAAGGAAGGACAGGCCTACTGGCTATAGAGGCAGAGTGGTTTTTGTGATGACAAAAGGTATGCAAAAACCCTGGTCTGCAGCTAAACTGCAAAAGCAGTTAGGAGCCTGCCCGGTGGGGCCGGAATGCAGAGGTGGAGTAGACTGTCCTGGCACGGGGTGGAAGGAGAGCCAGCATTCCAGGGACTGAGCTGGAGCCCATTAGGGAAATTAAACTGAGTGCCCCCATATCCAAAGGCAGTTAGGGAAATTCCCCATGCCCACTCCCACCCACTCCCAACAAAGAGGGGAGTCTCAGGATCCACCCACCGGATATTCTGTTCACCAGATATTTTGCCCACCGGATATCCCAAACCAGGATTAAAGGAAGAAGGTGGTTTCCCTGAAGGGACTAAACATCAATGCTATCCACTAGCACCACCCTTAGGGTAGAGGCAGAACTATAGCCTAATTGACAATTGTGGGCCAGCAGCAAGGTCATCACCCTATACAACACAGGGAAACCAAACTCACAGAAATATAAACAGAATGCAGAACAGAGCAAAGGCAAGAGAAATATATATGAAATTATGAATCCAATTAAAAAACACAGGGGAAAAGTCTGAATACAGCAGATGTAAACAAACTACCTGAAGATGAAATCAGAGTAACAGTGATTAACATACTGATGGGAATTCAGAAAACAATAGAGGAAGTAAAAGAGAACATCAAGAAAGAAAGGGAAGAAATGAAGCAAGATATCAAAGAAATGAAAACTATGATGGCTGAATTAAAGAATTCGACAAAAGGACACAATATTAGGATGGATGAAGCTTCCAACATAATCAACAATCTGGAAGATAGGGCAGAGGAACTCATTCAAGCAAACTAGCAAAGAGGTTAAAAAAATACAAATAAATGAAGACAGCATGTGACACCTTTGGGATAACATCAAACGGAATAACATTTGCATCAAAGGGATCCCATATGGAGAAGAGAGTGAAAAGGAGGCAGAAACTGTATTTGAAGAAATAATAGATGAGAATGTCCCAAATCTGAGTAATGAAGCAAGCCTCCAGACCCAGGAGGCTCAGAGTTCCTAATAAAATAAATCCAAAGAACTATATCTAGACACAATGTCATCAAAATGTCAAAAATACAAGATAAAGAAAAATCTTAAAAGCAGCTAGAGAAAAACGTGTCACATACAAAGGAGTCTCTATAAGACTGCCATCAGATTTCTCAACTGAAACTCTGTGTCAGAATGGAATGGCATGATATATTTAAAGTGCTGAAAGAAAAGAATTTTCAACTTGGGATACTACACCCTGTTAGATTATAATTCAAAATTAAAGGAATGATTTAAAAAATAGGCTTTTCTGATAAGCAAAAGTTAAAGAATTCATCAACACAAACCAGCATAACAAAAATATTAAAGGATACTCTATAAAGTGAAAAGAACAGTAAGACAGCAAATATAAAAAGTGGGAAGAGAACAAAAATGTGGACAGTTAGCATGAGTGGTAGATTAATATGCTCCCCAAAAAACCCCCATTAAATAAACATAGATTTGTTAATGCTAACTTCAGGGTAACCCAGGGAAAAAGCAAAGAAGAAAACAAAAAGGGAAACCAATAAAAACATAACTGCACCCATCTGACCTAGAAGAGAGAGAGAAGAACAAAGACACCGTCTAAAGCAACATACAGAATACAAATTACAAAATGACAGTAAGTAGCTACATATAAATAGTCACTCTGAACGTGAATGGACTGAACTAACCAAATGATGCAGAATGGCTGAATGGATTAAAAAGCATAACCCAACCTTCTGCTGCATTCAGGAAACCTACCTTTTTTCAAAAGATGAACAAAGGTTCAAAATCACTGGCTGGAAGACAATCCTACAGTTAAATCGCAACCATAAAAGAGCAGGAACAGGTATATTCATATCAGATAAAACTGACTTTCATCTAAAAAGCATACCAAAAGACAGAGATGGACATGATTTAATGATTAAAGAGTCAAACCAGCAGGAAGACATAGTGCTTACTAACATATATGCATCCAATGACAGAGCATCAAAATATATTAAGCAAATATTAGATCTAATGAGAGACATCGACAGAAAAACAAGAATAGCGGGAGACTTCAATAACTCACTTAACAATAATGGACTGATTAACCAGGCAGAAAATTAACATGGAAACAGCTGCTTTAAATTACCATCTCAAACAGATAGGTCTAATAGACATATACTGAACACTTTACTCACCAAACACAGATTTCACTTTCTTCTCAAGTGCTCATAGAACATTCTCAAGGAAAGATTATATGTTGTAACAGGACACATGTCTCAATAAATTTACAAAGATTGAAATCATACCAAGTCTCTTTGACCACAATGGCTTAAAACTAGAATCAACCACAAAAAGAGAGCTAGAAGACTCCAAATTAACTGGAAACTAAAGAAT
Source organism: Solenodon paradoxus (assembly GCA_004363575.1). NCBI lineage: Eukaryota > Metazoa > Chordata > Mammalia > Eulipotyphla > Solenodontidae > Solenodon > Solenodon paradoxus. The sequence goes on along the minus strand of RJWH01003139.1, from coordinate 95,244 downwards.
ATGCTTCTGAATGACTCTTGGTTAGAAGAGAAAATCAAAGAGGAACTTCAAGAGTACTTAGAGACAAATGATGAGGACATGCACTACCAGATCTATGGGATGCAGCAAAAACAGTATTGAGAGGAAAGTTCATCGCAATCCAGGACCACCTCAAGAAACAAGAAAAATCACAAATAAATAACTAACTCTACAATGAAAACAATTAGAGAAAGAATGGCCAAAGTGAAAAATCAAAAGGAGAATGGAAATAATAAAAATTCAAGCAGAAATAAATGAAACAGAAAACAAAAAGAAACCAGATGATCAATGAAACCAAAAGTTGGTTCTTTGAAAAAGTAAAATTGACAAACCATTGGTTAGACTCACAAAGAAAAAAAGAGAAAAATTCTCATAACTAGTCAGAAATGAAAGGGAAAAAGTTACAATAGACACTACAGAAATTCAAAATATTGTAAGGGACTATTATAAACAGCTGTATGTCAACTAGGCAGACAACTTTGAGGACATGGAATTTTAGAAAAACACAGTCTACTAAGACTGAGCCTGGAAGAACTAGAAACCTGAACTGAATAATCACAAGCAAATAAATTGAAGAAGTAATCAAAAGTCTTCTTAAAAATAAAAGCCCATGAGTAGATAGCTTTTCTACTGAGTTCTAACAAAACTTCAGAGAAGAATGAACACCTATTCTTCTCAAACTCTTCCAAAATTTTTAAGAACAGGGAACACTCCCAAATACTTTCTATGAGGCTAACATCACAATGATAGCAAAAGCTGATAGAGATGTTACAAAGAAAGAAAATTACAGACCAATATGTTTAATGAACATAGATGCAAAAATTCTCAACAAAATATTAGTGAATCAAATCCAACAATGCATTAAAAGGATCACCCATCATGACCAAGTGAGATTTATCCCAGGGATACAAGGATGGTTCAACATACATAAACCTATTAATGTAATACAACATTTCAACAAGAACAAAGAGAAAAAAACACATGATCATATCAATAGATGCAGAGAAAGCTTTTGAGAAGAAGCAACATCCATTTATAATACAAAGTGCTCCATAAAATGGGACTAGAAGGTACATACCTCAACAAAATAAAGGCCATATATGAAATACCCACAACCAACATCATAGTCCATGGCAAAAAAATTGAAAGCATTTCCTCTAATGTCAGGAACAAGGAAGGCTGTCCACTCTCACCACAGATATTTAACATTGTACTGGAGATCTCAGAGCAATTAGGCAAGACAAGGAAATAAAAGGAATCCAGATTGGGAAGGAGGAAGTAAAACTATCATTATTTGCTGATGACATGTTTATATTTATTGAAAAACCTAAAAACTCTGTCAAAAGCCTCTAGAACTCATCAACAAATACAGTAAAGTGGCAGGCTACAAAAATCAATGCACATAAATTCACTGCATTTTTATACGCAAACAGCATGCTAGAAAAAAATGAAATAACAAAACCACAATGCTTAAAAAAGAAATTAAAAGAATAAATACCTGGGTATACACTTAACCAAGGAAGTAAAAGACCCATACAATGAAAATTACAAGTCCTTCTTAAAAGAAATAGAGAAGGACACAAAGAAATGTAAAAAGACATGCTCTGCTCAAGTTTGGAAGAATCAACATCGTTAAAATGATCATCTTACCCAGAGCAATATACAGATTTAATGCAATCCTCATTAAAATTCCATGTGCTTATACCCAGGAAATAGAACAAAAAAATCTTAAAAGCTGTATGGAACAACAAAAGACACCGAAAAGCCAAAGCAATTATTAGAAAAAAGAATGTGTGCAGGGATTACACTATCAGACATTGAGCTATATTACAAAGCAATAGTGATCAAAATGGTACAGTACTGAAATAATAATAAAGGCACAGATCAGTGGAATAGAACTGAATTAGTAGAAACTGTTCCACTCACATACAGTCAGCTAATCTATGAGTGAAAAACATATAATAGTGAAAGGAAAGTCTCTTCAATAAATGATGTTAGGAAAACTGGACAGCCACATGCAAAAGAATGAAGCTAGACCACTTTCTAACACCATTCACAAAAATTAACTCGAGTTATACTGGAGACTTGGACGTAAGACCAGAAACCAAACAATTCTTGAAAGACAACACAGGAAAGACTTTCCATGACATCGGACATAGAGAGGTCTTTGGGGACTCAACTCTAGCATCAAGGGAAACAAAAAGAAAAATAAATAACTGGGACTATATCAAACTAAAAGTTTTCTTCACAGAGAAAGAAAACACCATTAAAACCAAAAGGCAACCTACTCACTGGGAGAAGATTTTTGCATTTCATTATTCTGACAAGGGCTTAATATCAAAATATACAAACAACTCATATAACCCACAAATAGAAACACAGGCAATCCAATAAAAAAATGGAAGAATTGGAGAGACATTTTTCTGAAGAGGATATACAGATCATTGACAGGCACATGAAAAGATGTTCCTGCTTGTTGGCTATCAGGGAAATACAAATGAAAACAACAGAGAGATATCACCTTACACTGAGACACTGGCTATTATTTAAAATTCTGGAAACATCAAATATTGGTGAGAATGTGGAGAAAAGGGAACACTTTTACACTGTTGGTGGGAGTGCAAATTGGTGCAACTCCTATGGAAAACAGTTCGGAGATTCCTCAAGAAGTTGGAAGATGGAAATCCCATACGATGCCGTCATTCCACTTCTTGGTGCTTACCCAAAAGAAGCAAAAACACTAATCCATAGAGATTTATGCACCCCCTTGTTTACTGCAGCCCTGTTCACAATAGCTAAGAACTGGAAACCACCTAAGTGGCCAACATCAGATGATGTATAAAGAAGATATGGTACATATACACAATGGAATACTACACAGTCCTTAGAAAAGATGAAATCCTGTCATTTGTTGAATCAGCATGGATGGATCTAGAGGGGTTATGCTAAATGAAACACGTCAAAAGAAGGAAGATACGATAAGCGATGACCTCACTCATAGTTGGAACATGAAGAGATCAAACAAAGGAACAGATGAAACAAAACCAACCCTTGTATACTTGCAATAGAACTGAGGTTACCAGTAAGGTTGGGCTGGGGTGGGCCAGGGGCAAATGGTGGTGGAGCCCACTGGACAATGGTGAAGAACACTTGGTGACTTGGTTGAGGGCAGGGTGTGTTGACATACAACTGAGGAATGGGGAAACTGCACATATGGGGAACCTACACATGTAAGTTTATTTTAATGTGTAAAATCAAAGTTACTGCAAAAAAAAGTTAAAAAAAGAAAAGAAAGAGCCCAATAATCTGAGAGCTGTGGATATCACTCCCAGAACTCCCAACCCATGCTCCCCCATGCTGGGGCTTGGGGGCTGTCCATCCACCCAGATTTCCCCAGGACAGCAAACACCAGTTCTGATGAGCTTACTCACAGTAACAGATGCAGACTGCAATCATGCTGATATTATTTCCCAGTTATCAAATCAAGAAAAGAAATACTGGAAAAATCTGTCTGGAAGGCATTTTCACATACTATCTGGGATACAATTCCTACAGAAGGAAATGTGTCACTGTCAAGCAAAACTGCAAAAACTTTTACTTTTTCTCCATCAATTCCACTTCCAGGAATTTATCTCAAATACTGAAAGTCATATGTAAGAGTATTTACTATGGTGGTATGTATAACAGCAAAGGACAAGAAATAACACATATTGGTGACCCCCAGGGACTAAGCAGCTAAGGTGCAGGCCATGTAAAGCCCAAAGATCAGGGTCTCAGGGCCCAGGGGAAGGAAAAAAAACAAGTGAACAAACAACAACAAAAAAGCGTCTTCTGCTTCTCGTTGGCAAAAATAAATGCTAAGAAATGAGAAAAAAAACAGATCGCACGTATGATCAATAGGGAACTGGCTGAATAAATGATGGGACAGCTACATACTGAAGAAATCGAAGTCATCAAGAAATGAGATCTATAGGTATTTGGAAATTGTTGTCCCCAATAAATATAAGGAGTCATGCCCTGATAGAATAGCAGTTAGGCACAGTTCACATCCCAAGGACCCAGGTTTGTGTCCTGGGGCTGGGTGAACAGCCAAGATGAACAATTAAATAAAAGAAATAAAATGTTTCTTCCCTTCCACTCTCTTCTTGCCTGCCTGCCTACTTACCTTCATTCCTGCCTATACTGTTCCTTTAAAAAGAATCTATTAAAAAATAAATACAGTTGAAAAAATCAAGGTATGAAGCAGTGTATGAAATGTTTCCCTTTTATAAGAAGTAAGGGCTAGGAGGGGGTGGGGGAGGAACACATATATCTGTATACACAAACAGATACATACATACATAAACACACACATCTACTTGCTTATATATGCAAAAGAAATGCCAAGAGAATAAAATAATGTTAATAGTAACTACTAAGAGTTAGGTATAATTGAGAAGAAGAAAGAGGAATTAAATTTAGACTCCCTGAACAAGCTTATATAGTTTTGACTTTGGTACCATATTTTAAATACAATGGTAATTCTCGAAACTAAAAACAAATAACTGAATGATCAAACTTATATATTAAATTGGAAATGTGCCTACAATAGAGTTTGAAAAAGAATGCTTTCACATGCCTTTGAAACGAAGAATATTGCTTATTCATCCAGTTTCCTATCAATGGACAATGAAGTGTTTCTCTTTTTTTGCTGTTGGAAATTATGCTCCCATGAATAACTTCATATCTATGTGTTGTTTTGTATTTTAGGAGCTTTACAATTAGAGTATATATCTAGAAGTGGGGTTGCTAGATAAAGAGATCTGACTAATTTTTAAATATCTATTGAAGGAGAATACCATTAAGTAAAAAAAAAAAATACTAATGTTATTAGGATTCAATATTTTTGGCATAGTGTATAAGATATTAATATGAAAATCAAAGAAATATAATAATAAATAATAAACAATGTAATATTAAATTTGAATTAGAAAAATCATGTTAACTCATGATTAAAAAAATATATTTCCTAGCTACAAGCAGTGAAAGGTTCTAGAAGCAATGATACTCCAGAGGTACTTAGCATATCCAGTGTCTAGATATGAGTTTCTAAACCTATTCACCACTGAAAAAAGCAAAGTACTCAATGCAGTAACAGAAAAATCTCTAGTATATGCTGTGAAAAAAAACAAGGCAAAGAAAAATGCACACAGGACTACAATATCTTGTATAAGTAAAATAGAAATAAGAATATATTTCCTTGCACTTACTTAAAATGAAACCTGGAAGGTCTCCTAGAAGATCCTAAGAATGCATGATAAACCAGTAAAATTAATTATCAATTGGTGGCTAAGGAAAGGAGAATGGGATGGAAGGAGAAAATACGACTTCTTAAGGTTTAATTTTTTATAGCAAAGTGCAAAGAAAATTCTTAATAAAAATTTTAGACATCTTAATACTTTAAAGAAAACTTAGTGATTTTCAGACAAGTGTCATAGTGACTCCTGAGTGCTGGAATACCCACAAACAATTCTGCACAGGGGAGGCGATTGGAACCCTCTTCGTCAAAATTCCACACATCACTCACCTGGTCTCACAGAAATACATGGATCAGAGAAGACAGGTGCATCTTGAGGTTGGCTTCAACACAAACTTGATCTCAAAAGATGCTTTCTTTTTCTGGGGGAAAAAAGGCACAAGGATTGCTTTTGAGACCTTTCATAGGGAGTAACAGAGTTGTTCGACAGAAAGACCACCGACTCTTTTTTTTTGTATTTACTGATTTAAGATGTTGGCCAAGGCTGAATTTTCCTGATTCCTGACTAGTCACATCCTCCCAAGTGGGAGAAAGCAGTTTAATTCTGTGTGCATTTAACTTGTTCAACCCACTTGGTTGGGGAGAGATTTTTGGTGACTTCAGGCACTTTAAACACGTCTTTGTCACTTAGGATACTTAGTAGTGACTCTGCTGAATTTTAAACAATTTCCAGTTAACTCATGACGTCAGAGATTTTAAGGCCCTTGAGCACGGTCTCCCAAGGTGGCAGTACTGACGACTGGATGACAATTGATTGGATGACAATTAATTGTCTTGGGGGCTGGCCTGTGCACAGTGAGATGTGAAGCAGCCCCCTTGAGCACCAACCTGGAGATGCCAGTAGACCTCTTTCCTCCTCCAAATCTGTAACAACTAAATGTGGCCGAAAGTGGAGGTGGCGGGGTGGGGGTGGGGCCGGGGGACAGAAATACCCCGGCTGAAGGGGGTGGGACGGTGCTTTTTGAGGGAGGACCGTAGGCCCTGAGCTGTAAGGAAACTACAGCTTCCGCTTCCGGTAACCCTTGAAGTGGGGGCGACAAACCCCGGCTCCAGGAACAACGCTGGACAGTCGTGAAGGACGGAAGGGCTCCAGCCAGTGACTGGTGCTGCCCGCCGTCCCTACCCTCCCCGGACTTAGACCCGAGTGTCCAGCCCGCCCACTGCTCACCGAGTTCCGCCCCTCACGCGGGATTTGACCCGGACATACTGAGAAGACAGGACTCACCACCGGTGCCCAACCCACCGGTCCTCCTCTGGCACCGCCTCCGCCCCGCACTTCCGCTTCCGGTCTCGGGTCCGACCGGAGTGGGAGGCGTTGTGGGTCTGGAGCTGGTGTGACTGAAGGGGCCGCAGGGACCTGGCCGCAGAATGGCATCCTTGCAGCACCGCAGCAGGGCGAAGTGTTTGAATTTGCTTCGTTTGTACAAGGTTGGGTCTGCTGGGGGAAGGCAGCTGCCCTCCCACCCGGAACCAAGTGTGGGCGGTGACCCGGTTTGGTGGGTAAATTAACATGGATGAGGGTTGTCTGCTGCCTTCTTGTCAGGAGATCAAAGAACAGAGGAGATAACCGGTGGTTGTAAAAGGCTCTACAATACTGGTGGTGGGTGTGATGTGAAATGCATATAGCCCAAGGTGCCATTTCATTGTTTTAAAGCATACAACAATGTAAACATAATAAAACAATAAAAGAAAAATTACAGGAAAGCAAGAAAAAGAAGCAGGAGTGAGAATTGGGACAAACAGAAAACAATAAAAAGGGCAGACTTAAGCTTTAGGGTACTGATCTTTTTAAATGTAAATGATCTAAATACACAAATTGAAAGACAGATTTTGACAAAGTAGATCAAATGACATAAGTGTATGCTATTCACCGGAAACTCACTTAAGATATATCTGTGTAGGTAGATCGAAAGTAGCAGGGTAGAAAACTGTGCACTTATTAAAGAGCCAAGTGTCTTTACTAATATTAGAAAAAGTGGATTTCAGAGCAAAGAAAATTCCTGGTGACCAAGAGGGACACTGCATAACAATCAAAGGGTCAGTCCACCAAGAAGATGATAATTACAACAGAACAGTAATATACATGGAATTAACAACGTAGAGAAAAGAACAAATCCAAAATTGGGGGGGTTTCAATACCTCCCTCAATATCTCTTTGAACAATTGATAATACTACTAGAGAGTGTGCAAGAAAAGAGAAGATCTGAACAAAGCCACCAAATAACCTTATGTAGCTGAAATTTATAGATCACTCAGCTGGTATTTATAGGACAGTCACTTCAACGCCAGCAGCATACACTTTCTAATCAAGCAGCCCCCATGGAACATTCATTTAAGATAAACTATATTCTGGGTCATAAAACAAACTTCAACAAATTTGAAAGAATTGAAATCATAGTATATCCTCTGACCATATCGCAAACTGATTTTCTTTTGAAAGCATTCAAGAAATTGAAAATTAGCACATTTAAATAATTCATGGTGCAGGTAAGAACTCTCAAAAATAAATTGACCTGAATAAAAATGCAATATAAAAATTGGTAAGATACAGTTTCAGCAGTGACAAAAGTGAAAATTTTAACATTAAATGCTTGCATTGTAAAATAGGAAAGATGTCAAAATAATAAAGCTCTTACCTCAAATACTAGCAAAAAAAAGAGCAAAGTCAATCCAGAGCAAACAGAAGGAAGGAAATAATAAATATAATAGCAGAAATCAATGCCTTTGACATCAAATACAATTGAGAAAATGAAACAAAAATGATAAAATGTTAGGAAAAAAATCCAATAAGAAAAATAGTATGTTTATCAATGAGTACATCATTGCAGCAAGCTCACTGCCACCTCACTGTGTTTGATTTGATATAGTAAGCCATAACATAATTTTTACAAGATGGGAAGTGTTGCCAATCAATAAAGACCTTTGAAAGACCTTAATCGTAAGCACTGGGTGTGGTTTCAGTTGGGATTTCTTATTACTGAGGGAGTGAAAATTGTACTACAAATTTCTGGTTCTAAAGGTGAAAGAGATCATCTCTTTTGAATCTGTTTTTCCCCATATCAACTTTTTTCGAGGTAAAAACTACCAAAGTCCATTTAGCAGCCTTCTTTTTAAGGAAGTAAAGTGGTACACTTTGAGAAAACATTTTTCATTCTTGGAAAGTGGCGTGAGTGAGTATTCTTATCTGAATGACTTTCATCTCCCACACTAACATGTCTGCATCACTCCTTAGGAACATCTAAGTAGAAAAGTTGCCTTTCTTATAAAGAAAGGACATTATTTTAAGAATTCATGCTGGTGGAAGCCTCCCCCCTGCACCTCCACACATGTTCATGGAGTCATCTAGACTGACCTGTGCTGTGTTGCGCATCTTCCCTTCCTAACAACAGCCATTGGCTTGAATTGCTGAGACTTAGGCTGCATGCCCACATCTTTATAGTAACTGTCTTCAATGGATATTGTGACAGTCACTGAGTAACCCTTCCTTTAAATGCTGTCTTGAAAAAACTACAAACAAGACACACCTTACTCACTTTTAAATCAGGAAGCTTCCCTCCACCAAATCTCTCTTCCTCCACCAATAACAATACAACGTGTTTAATTTATTACAATGATTTTTTCAGTTTATCCCCGCCAACCCCCCGCTCAATTTTACACCCCTATTTTCCCTTTCTGTATGACTATGATTGGTATTTTCACTCATTACCAGTACAGAGAAGTGTCCCACGGCAGTTCAGGGGCCAATCCAATGAAAGTGGCTACTGAAAGTTAGTAATCAGTGCTTTTTCCTGCTTATCCTAATTGGATTCAAAGGTTACTTGTAAAACCTGTCTTCCACATATCAACATGCTGCTCTAGCACAGCATGAAAACTACACTGTACTTCAGTATCAATCTGCAGAGCTTTATTCTGGTACTGACATGCCCCACGTATGCCTCCCTTGAAAAAGCTTTATTTTAGAGTACTATCAAATCTCAGTATAAATCATTGCACTGAGAAATGTAGTCTGTAGGTATTCTGAATGCCAGGAAACACCACTTCATTCTCAGCTGCAATTATGTTCTCATTTCAAAACATGTCCTAATAGGAGTATTTAAACCTATATTATAAAAATATTTTATAGTCTCATATTCAAGAATCCACCCCAAGGGAAAGCTCCCTATGATGCAATCAGTGATTTATACTGAGATTTGATACTACTCTAAAATAAAGCTTTTTCAAGGGAAGCATGCCCGAGGCATGTCAGTACTAGAATAAAGCTCTGAATATTTATTTTGAAGTAGAGTGTAATTCTCATGCTGTTCCTGAGCAGCATGTTGTTATGTGGGGAATATAAGGCCCAGGAGGAAATACACCTGCACTGTACCTGTCTGGTTCCAATCCGTTCTCCTCTCTCATCCTTTCTCTTTAATAAACCTGTACTGCTTTCACTTGCAATACATCTTCTGCAATAAAGCTTTTTTCACCTATCTGTGCCTTGCCTGAATTCTTCCCTTCAGGGAGACAAGGACCTGAGTTCTAGAAATTCAAGGCAGAGTACTGAAAAACTGGAAGAATGAAACAAAGTAAAGCAAACTTGGTAACAATACTAGATTCATCATAGTCATTCCACCCAGACTGTGAGTCACTCCAGCTTAGGCACACTACCTATTTCTTTGCATTCATTTCCCAGAAGTGACCAGGAAAGTGAACCTTAATGTAGCAGCAAGGTAGAGATGTCATAACAATACAGAAATAGGCCCAACAAATAGCAAGATATTGAACAGACTCTGAAGCAATTGCTCATACAGGCAACCAAGTCAGCAAAATATCATTTGAGACTTAGTTGAGGGGACTGTCCTCGATAGGAGGAAAACTTCAGTTCCTTATACCAAAGCACTTGATTACCAGTAGCCAACTATCTGCTACCACTGTCCCTGGAGCTCCTACTGGACGGGTAACATGCCTGGCCAGACCAGGCAACTTCAGTTGGAAATGACAACCTGACAGCCCAGCCCTGTCAGTATGCAGGGAATGCCAGGTCCACTCATGCTGTGAACTTAGCTGACCATTAAGCACTGAACTCCCCTTGAGCTCAGCTCTGGGGTCCTCAAGCAGCCATTTTTAAAGGACAGGCAGGCAACTTTTTCTTTGATTTGTGACTGTTTTCAAGTGTCTTAGAGAAGATCTCTAAAGGCTCAATTTGCTTAGCTCATAGTGACCCCTCATCTCCATGAACTTGGGTGTCCAAATGTCTCCCCAGATTGGTGAGGTTCTCAGCCATCATTTCTTTAATGATGGTTTCTCCTTTTCTTCTAGAATTCTAACAATTTGCCTATTGCTTTTTTTTGTGGTGTCCCACAAATAAATGAGACTCTTCACTTTCATTCTCTTTGTTTTTTTGTTTTCTCCGATTGTATAATTTGGAAGCTCCTGTCTTCAATCTCAGACTCTTCTGTTTGGTTATTTCTGATAATGATGTTATATATTTCATTAGTAGGCCTTGTCTTCTCTAGGATTTCGGTTTGGCTCTTTTTTGTGATTCCCATCTCTTTGTTAAACTATTTTTATATCGTTTTCCTTATTTCATGGAAGCATTTTCTGTGTCTTTGTGCATCTCATTGGATTCCCTTAAGCCAGTTATTTTTCATTTTTCATCTCCATGTATTTGACATTGGTCACTGGAAGATTACTGCAAACCTTTGATAGTGTCACATTTTCTCGATTTTTCATATTTCTCATAGTTTTGCATCAGTGTCTTCACTCCAAATTAATGATCACTTCCTTTAGATGTTACTAACTTTGAGAGAAATACCTTTCATCAGTCCTTCTAGGAATTCCAAAGCTTCTCAAACCCATAGATACATCAGTTCCATGCTTCTTACTCACTCACTGAAGAATTATTAAGATTGTATATGTTCTCTTGATCTTGTGATGTTGCCAAGTGCAGACAGCCTCCTTCTTGTTTTCCCAGAGGGGAACTTCCCCAAGCTCAAGATTATGACCATTCCCTGGCCTACAGACACGGACTGGTTTTCTGTGCATGCTTGCTAACTGTCAACCAGTGTTCTTGATGCTATCTTGTGTGTGTGGATGGGTGAAGTGCACAGAACACTGGGGCTATCCATGGCCCAGTTGAGAGATCCACAGGTGAGGCTTCCCAGTGGCTCATGGGTTGACTTCTTGAATGAGTGCTCAATGCAGCAATGGTGCCAAGAGTACCTATCTGCCAATGCATCCAAACTCTTCAATGCATCCAAAGTCATATTATTTTTTTTAAATGAACTTCCATGAAGGTACTTATATCCATGTGTCATTGCCTGAGTGTCTTCCAGGGGTTCCTGACCATGGCTGAGAGGGGTAGGAGCCAATTAATGGGCCATGCAGGACCCACAGCTGGAATTAAACTCTCTGCCTAATACCTGATGCACAGGTGGGTGAGATTCCTCCCAGTTCCCTTGATGTATTGTGCTAGAACCACAGATCCCACAAAGGTATTCTTGTCTGTGAACAGTTACTAAATTATTTTTGTGGTTGAAGGTGCTGGAGAAAAATGAGAGTTTTTCTGTCATGATGCCGACATCACTCTTTCCTTGATTTAGAGGGATTCAATTTTGACTCTTTTTTTAGGAGCATGGTGTTTGCTTAAAAGACTAGACAACCACAGACATGCCACACTCCGTGAGGGAAATAGAAACAATTATTTTATCTACTTATAAGACCCTGACTTATGAAAGCTAACAAAGTGATTCTTCTGGAAATAGAAAGAAGTGGTCACACACCTATATTCTGGATTGGAAGCAAGACTTTTTATTCTCTCTGTAAATAACTGAAACATAAGAAAACAGGGTCTGTGGGAGGTAACCAATGCGTGATCCCTCTGAAAATTACATCATCTCCTCCTTTTTAACCTTAGGGTTAAGATAGAGGGAGCATATGAGGTTCTCACAGTGTTCATTCTACCCTAATCCAAAGAACAGAGAATCCATTTTATTTCAGGCAGCAATTCAACAAACTAAAAGATAAATTTCCTAATCTCTCTTGCAGTTAAGAGACAGCAGACAAATATGTGTGATCACAGTGTGGTTTAGGTGTTTGAGAAAGTGCTCAGATGAAAGTGACACAGTGAGTTGGATCAGCATAAGACAATTGTGACATCATCCACAGGTGTTGTAGGTATTATCTCATAAACACATGATGATGTCTCTAGGAAGACTATTAGTCTCTTGCATGATCCCAGAAGCTGAGGATGGGAGACTGGGGAGACCCTGAGAGGCACAATGACTTTCAGGGTATAGAACTGGTAAGAAAACAAGATCTGAACTCCGTGAAGTCTGCACAAAGCTGGGTCAGTAGTTATACTCTCATGGAGGCTGTGTTGGGATATTTGCGTACAGTTATGGAAATGACCTGGGCAAAGAGGTCGAGCAGTCAACTGCCCCATGGAGACTTTGGGTAGGTCTGAGTGAAGGAAAGGACCCCGGAAATGGAACCTGAAGAACTGCTGTTACTCCTTTGGTGACAGAACAAAATAGAACTGGAAACTCTTGTCACCAGGCAATCACTTTCTAGAGACTGCCCCTTATTTAGCTCAGCTGACTGGAGACATTCAAGACAGCAAGATGATCTCATGCTGTGTCCTGTATTTTGGAATCTCTGGACTAAGGAAAGCAGAGAGTGACTTTATAGTCATTGAAGACATTGACTTAGCCCTTAACCACCCATGTTTTTGACCATTTGGAAGGAGGTAACCTAAGCTAATACAGGAAATCCAGGCCAAAACCGTGATCCCACCTGGGCCGCCCCAACCCCCTTGCTTCTTCCCATGTATGAGGGCTGTATGGGGGAATATGGGAGATGAGGGATGAGCCCTTCTTGAGAAGGAGCAGGTTATTAGGTGACCAACCAGGTGAGTCTGTTGTGTTTATACCCCAGGGCATCACTGGCAGGTAGAGAAGGTGAGTGCCAGGGGTAAAGCTGCTCTAACCACAAGATTAACCTGAGTCCTTGAGGTTTCATTCAGTTCCCTCCCTGCATGTCTATGCAAAGTCCCCTTTAAGCCAGATCTTGGAGAGGGGGAATAGTTTCTGGTGGGCTTTCCCTTCCTGTGTGGAATTCCGGATAGGTCCCTGATGCCTCCTGGTCCAAGTACTGGGCACTTTTCAGAGATCCACCCACGAGATCTTTAAGGAGAATGGGTTCAACTACTCTATCTCCTTGTACAGGGGGGCAGGTAATTCAGGCCAAAATTAGTGTGAGGTGATGGCAGGTACATAGGGGTCTCCACACCTGGGACTGGAGATGACATGGTCAAGACCAGAACCCAGACTAAAATCTGGGGACTCCCCTGGGGCCTCTTTTAGCACTTTCCCATTAAATGTCCCCTGGTCTCACTCAAAAGACACATCTGGACCTCCACTCACATGGAGAATAGAAAGTCATTCCTCACATGCTCATGGGAGAATTAGGGAAAATTTATTGTTTTCACTTCTCACTACACCATGAGTTTCTTTATGTTCTGTTTTTATCGTTTCAACTCCCTGATCCAGGTGTCCTGTGTAGCATTTACCTTCATTATCCTTCCAAACATTCTACAACTGTACATATCACCACACTTAATAGGATTTGTTTATATTAAAGGGGGAGGGATGAAATCAAGCTATTCTTTATATTTCTCTGCAGCTGGTCATCTCACCAAACCTATCACTAGGAACCGCCTGTCAGGAGCTGTATCCTCACTTGTCTTTATAGTGTTACATAAAGAAGCTTGTCTGCCACATGATGTAGATTCTCAATGTTGTTATACTTTTACAAGAGTCAATTCACTTTTCAGCAGTGCAGCTTAAAAAATATTTTTATTGTGGTAAATTTGATTTACAAAGTAATACAAATTTAGATGTGCAATTTCAATATTCACCAAATAAATGCTGTCATACCACATCCACCACCACATTATCAGTAGTCATCCACCACCGTACACTGAACCACCCCTTACTCCCATGCCCCAACTTCCTTTGTGATAAACTCAGATCTGTTGCCAGTGTCCAGGGGTTGGATTTCATTTCATGGGTTCCTTTGCTTTGTTTCTTTATATTCCACGTATGAGATGACCCAGTATTTGTCTTTCTTCTTTTGATTTATTTCATTTAGCTTTATCCCTTCTGGTTCCATGCACATTGTCACAAATGACACAGGCTGTCCTTTGTTTTTAGGGCTGGGTAGTATTCATTGTGTGTACATACCACATCTTCTTTATCCCTTCATCTGATGATGGGCATTTAGGTTACTTCCAATCTTGGCTATTGTAAACGGTGCAGCAATGAACAAGGGTGTGCATATATCTCTGTGAATAGGTGTTTTATTTATTTATTTATTTATTTATTTTGTTAAACACCCAGAAGTGGGATGATGCTATTTTATGGAATTTCCATTCTTAACTTTTTGAGGGATCTCTATATTGCTTTCCATATTGCTTGCACAAATTTATACTATCACCAACAGTATAAAAAATTTTCCATTTCTTCACAAACTCACCAACATATGTTGTTTCCGATTATTTGGATAATAGCTCTTATCACAGGTGTTAGGTGATAGCTCGTTTTAATTTACATTTCCCTGATAATGAGAGAGGAGGAGAATCTTTTCATGTGCCTTTTAGCCATCGATATGTATTTTTTTGAAGAAATTTCTATTTCTTCCACCCATTTTTATTTGGGTATGTTATGTTTTTTATGATTTTTGTGTTTATGAGTTCTTTATATATTTTGGATATTAACCCCTTGTCACAAATATTTTCTCCCACTTAGTAGGATGCCTTTTCATTTTGATGATAGTTGCTTTTTCTGTACAGAAGCTTTTTAGTTTGTTGTAGTCCCATTTATTTTTGTTTTATTTCCCTTGCTGTTGGAGTTGAGTTTGGGAGAAAGTCTTCTCTAAGGCAGAAGTCATGAAATGTATTGCTTATGTTTTCTTCCATGTATTTTATGGTTTCTGGTCTTACGTTCAAGTTGCTAACCCATTTTAAACTAATTTTTGTGTGTGGCAGTAGAAAGATATCTAAATTAATTCTTTTACAGGCTGACCAGTTTTCCCAGCACCATTTATTGAAAATACTTCCTTTTCTTCACTACATGCTCTTGGTTCCATCATGAATTAACTGACTATGCATGTTTGAGTCTACATCTGGTGATTCAGTTGTATTTCTCTCATCTATGAATCTTTTTATTCCAGTACCATACAGTTTTGATCATTATCACTTTGTAGTATAGTTCAACATCTATAAGTATGATTCCTTCACATTTGTTCTTTTGTCTTTTGATTGCTTTGGTTATTTGAAGTCTTGTGACTCCATAAAAATTTTTAAAAATTTGTTTCATTTCTTTGAAAAATACCAGTGGAATTTTGGTGAGGATTGTATTAAATCTGCATATTGCTCTAGGTAAGTTGGCCATTTTAACAATGTCAATTCATCCCATGAGGAAGGACTATCTTTCTACTTTTTGGATCTTCCTCTATTTCTTTTACAGTGTCTTACATTTTCACAGATCTTTCGCTTTCTTTGTTAAGTTTATTTCAAGGTTCTTAATTCTTTTTTGTTTCTATTTTAAGTGGGATAGCTTTAATTTCCTTCTCTTCTATACCATTGTTTGTATATAAAAATAAGATAAATGTTTATATGTTTAGTAGCTTGATACTTTATGCACTCATTTATTAATTCTAATAGATTTTTTGGTGGCATTCTTAGGGTGTTCTACATATGTTATGTCACTTGAAAATAGTGATCGTTTTGCTTCTTTTTCAATTTAGACTCATTTTATTTCTTTTTCTGGCTTAATTTTTTTGGCTAAGACCTTCAATTGATGTTTAGTAGCAGAAGTTAGAGTGGACATCATTGACTCATGCACTGAAATACTCAGTTTTTCACCATTGAGTATGATGTTGCCTGTGGGTTTGTCCATATGGTGTTATATTGAGGTATGTTCCTTCTATTTCTATTTTATATGTAATTTTTATCACAAATGGATGGTGAATCTTATCAAATGCTTCCTCTGCATCTATTTATATAATCATATGAATTTTTTCCTTCCTTTTGCTGATGTGGCATATTACAGTAATAGATTTGTGTATGTTGACCCATCCTTGCATTCTCAGTTGATCATGAGGATGATCCTTTTGATATATTTTGAACTCAGTTGGCTAATATTTGACTGACAATTTTTGCATCTGTTTATCAGAGATATTGGTCTGTAGGTTTTGTGTGTGTAACGTTCTTTTCTGCTTTTATTATAAGTGTAATATAGGGCTCATGCAATATTTTTAGAAGTGTTCCCTCTTCATTTTTTTTGGAAGAGTTTGAGAAGAGCAGGTATTAATTCTTCTTTGAAGGTTTGGTAAAACTCACTAGTAAAGCCATCTTGTCCTGGGCTTTTATTTTTGAGGAGACTTTTGATTATTCAATTTATCTGCATGTGCTAAATCTGTTCGGGGTTTCTATTTTGTCCTCAATCAATCTTGGTAGGCTACATGACTTCAAGAATTTCTGTGTCCTCTGTGTTGTCCGATTTATAGGAATATGACTATTTACAGTAGTCTCTTGTGATGTTTTTATTTATGAGGTATCGTTTTAACTTCTTTCCTTTCATTTCTAATTTTCATTATTAGAGTTTTCTCTCATTTTTCCTCATGAAACTATCCAAGTTTTGTCTGTTTTGTTTATCTTTTCAAAGAACTGGTTTTGGTTTCATTGATTTTCTAAATTGCATCTTTGACTTTTATTGCATTTAATTTTGCTCAAAGGTTTATTATTTCTTACCTTCTGCAGACCTTATTCTGCAATTGCTTTTGTCTTTTGCACTAACCTTCACTTAAATTATTTTTATTGCACTCACTTTGATTTTATACATTAAAATAAACTCATGTATATAGGTTTCCCCATATATGTAATCTCCCCATTCCTCAAATATATGTCAGCACGCACTTTCCTCCACCAAATCACCAAGTGTTCTTTACCATTTTCCAGTGGTTTCCAACACCACTTGTCCCCCGCCCCACCCCATTCTCTATTGGTAACCTCAGTTCTATTGCAAGTGTACAATGGTTGGTTTTGTTTCATCTGTTCCTTTGTTTTTTTCTACACACATTCCACCTATGAGTGAGGTCATCTGGTATCTATCTTTTCTGGCATTATTTCACTTAGCACACTGCCTTCTAGATCTATCCATGTTGATTCAAATGACAGTATTCCGTCTCTTCTAAGGACTGTGCATTCATTGTGTATACATATACCATATCTTATATATCCACTCATCTGACATTGGGCACTTGAGGTAGTTTCCATTTTTTAGCTATTGTGGATAGGGGTGAAATAAACATGGGGGTGTATAAATCTCTGTGAATTCATGTTTTTGTGTATTTCGGGTAAATCCCCAGAAGTGAGATGGTGAAATCACATGGGATTTGAAGAATCGCCATACTTTCTCCTTAGGGGTTGCACCATTTTGTACTCTCACCAACAGTGTAAAAGTGTTCCTTTCCCACCACATCCTCACCAACATTTGCTGTTTTCAGACTTTTAGATAATAGCAAGTCTCTTAGGTGTAAGGTGATAACTCATTATTATTTCGATTGGTATTTCCCTGAATACCATTAAGTGGTAACATCTATTCATTTGCCTGTTGGCCACCTGTATAGCCTCTTAGAAAAAAAATCTCTCCAATCGCTCTTCCCATGTTTTGATTGGATTACCTCATTCTCTGTTGTTGAGTTTTATGAGTTATTTACATATTTTAGATATTAAGCACTTGTCAGAAATATGAAATGCAAATATCTTCTCCAGTTAGTAGGTTGTCTTTTTGTTTGGGTTTTGTTTTATAGTTTGATGTAGTTTCATTTGTTTATTTTTCTTTTTGTTTCCCTTGATGCTGGAGTTGATTCCCCAAAGGCCTCTCTAAGGGTGATGCCATGGAATGTCTTTCCTATGCTGTCTTTCAAGATTTTTAGGTTTCTGGTCTTATGTTCAATCCTGTAGTTCATTTTGTGTTAATTTTTGTGACTGGTGTTAGAGAGTGATCTAGCTTCATTCTCTTGCTTGTGGCTGTCCAGTTATCCCAACAACATCAATTGAAGAGACTTTCCTTTATCCATCATATGCTTTTGGTTCCTTTCTGTAGATCGACCTATGCGATGGGTCATTTTCTGGTGATTAAGTTCTATTCCACCGATCTATGCCTATGCCTCTGCTATTATTTCACTAAGATACCATTTTGATCACTATTGCTGGCCATGTAATGTCTGGAATGTAATCCCTCCAGATTTGTTCTTTTTTCCTCATAATTGTTTTGGCTATATGGTATCTTTTGTTGTTGCATACAAATTTTAAGAATTTTTGTTCTATTTCCTGAAAATAATCCTGTGGGATTTTAATGGGGATTGTATTAAATCTGCATATTGCTTTAGGTAATATGACAGACCATTTTATGTTGATTCTATCCAACGTGAGCAGGGGTTATCTTTCCATCTCTTTGTATCCTCCTCTATTTCTTTTAATCAGGACTTGTAATTTCCGTTGTATAGGTCTTTCCAAGATATTTGATTACAGCATATTCCAAGATAATTGATTCTTTTCACTTCTATTTTAAATGCTGTGGTTTTTTTATTTCATTTTCTCCCAGCTTATCTTTTGCATATAATAATGCAACAGAATTTGTGCATTGATTTTGTAGCCTGCCACTTTACTGTATTCATTGATCAGTTTTAAAAGTTTTTTGAGTTTTTAGGGTTTTCATATATACAATCATGACACCTGCAAATAATAATAGTTTTACTTCCTCCTTTCCAATTTGGATTCCTTTTAATAGTTTTTCTTCCCTAACTGCTCTGTAATCAGATTTCTCCTAAGGTTTTAATTGAATTGTACTGAATTGAATTGTATATTACTTTGGGTAAGATGACCATTTTAATGATATTGACTCTTCCCAACCACAAGCAGGGGATGTCTTTCCATTTCTTTGTGTCCTCCTCTATTTCTTTTAAGACAGACTTGTAGTTTCATTGTACAGATCTTTTACTTCCTTTGTTGGGTATATGCACAGGTATTCCATCCATTTAACTTCTATTTTAAATGGTCTGATTTTCATAATTTCATTTTCTTCTACAGTGTTGTTTGAGTATAAAAATGCAACAGATTTGTGTGCATTAATTTTTTAGCCTGACATTTTACTGTATTCATTGATGAGTTCTAGAAGTTTTTGATAGAGTTTTGGGGTTTTTCAATATATATAATCATGTCACCTGCAAATAATGAGAGTTTTACTTTCTCCTTTCCAATTTGGATTCCTTTTATTTCATTTTCTTTCCTAACTGCTCTGGCTGAGACCTCCAGTACAATGTTAAATAGCAGTGGTGAGAATGGACAACCTTGCCTTGTTCCTGACCTAAGAGTAAATGCTTTCAATATTTTTGCCATTGACTATGATGTTGGCTGTGGGTTTTTCCATATATGGCCCTTATTATGTTGAGATATGAACATTTTATTCCCATTTTATGGAGAGTTTTGATCATAAATGGGTGTTGGATCTAGTCAAAAGCTTTCTCTGCATCTGTTGATATGATCATGTGGTTTTTCTCTTTGCTCTTGTGATATGGAGTGTGACATTAATACATTTACATATGTTGAACCATCCTTTCATCCCTGGAATGAATCCCACTTGATCATGATGGATGATCTTTTTGATACATTATTGAATTCGGTTTGTTAAAATTGTGTTGGTATGTTCATTAGAGATATTGGTCTTTAATTTTCTTTCTTGGTGACATCTCTGTCAACTTTTGTTATCAGCATAATCTTAGCCTCATAAAAA
Organism: Solenodon paradoxus; assembly: GCA_004363575.1. Classification (NCBI taxonomy): domain Eukaryota; kingdom Metazoa; phylum Chordata; class Mammalia; order Eulipotyphla; family Solenodontidae; genus Solenodon; species Solenodon paradoxus. The sequence continues at coordinate 75,093 of RJWH01003139.1, read as the reverse complement.
GTATTTGGGAGAGTTCCTTGTTCTTCAATATTTTGGAAAAGCTTGAGAAGAACAGGTATTAATTCTTCTCTGAAGGTTTGGTAGAATTCATTGGAGAAGCCTTCTGGTCCTGGGCTTTTATTTTTGGGGAGGCCCTTGGTTACTTCTTCAATTTCTTTACTTGTGATTGTTCTATTTAAATTTTCCAATTATTCTAGGTTAAGTCTGGTAGACTATTCTTTTCTAGAAATTTGTCCAAGTTCTCAAGATTGTCCGTTTTGGTGAGGAGAGTTGTTCATAGTAGTCCCTTATGACATTTTGAATTTCTGTGGTATCTTGTAACTTCTCCCCTTTCATTTATGATTCTAGCTATGAGAGTTTTCTCCCTTTTGTTCGTTGTGAGTCGAGCCAATGACTTGTTGATTTTGTTATTTTTTCAAAGAACCAACTTTTCATTTTATTGATCTTCTGGATTGTCTTTTTGTTTTCTATTTCGTTTATTTCTGCTCGAATTCTGATTATTTCATTTCTTTGCTGATTTTTGTCTTTAATTGTTCTATTTTCTCTGGTTGATTTAAATGTAGAGTTAAGTTGTTTATTTGTGATTTTTCTTTTTTTTCTTGAGATAGGACTGGATTGTGATGAACTTTCCCCTTACTACCATTTTTCCTACATCTCATATATTTCTGGTAGCTTATTCTCATTTGTCTCAAGGATTTTTTAAGTTTCTCTTTGATTTCCTCTCTTTCCCAAGAATCCGTCAGGAGCATATTGTTGAGTTTCCAACTAGTTTGTGGTCTTCCAACTTTCTTTTTTGTGGTTGATTTCAAGTTTTAGGCCATTGTGGTTAGAAGAGATGCTTGGTATGACTTCAGTCTTTGAAAATTTGTTGAGAGATGTTTTGTGTCCCAGCATATGATCTATGCTTGAGAATGTTCCATGAGCACTTGAGAAGAAAGTGAAATCTGTAATGTTGGGTGAAGTGATTGGTATATGTCTATTAGACCTATCTGTTCCAGATGGTCATTTAAAGCAGCTGCTTCCCTGTTAATTTTCTGCCTGGTTGATCTATTCATTGTTGTAAGTGGGGTGTTGATGTCCCCCACTATTATTGTGTTGCTGTCAATGTCTCTCATCGTGTCTAATAATACTCGCTTGATATAATTTATGAACATTCATTTGGTGCATATGTGTTAATAAGTGTTATGTCTTCCTGCTGGATTGATCCTTTAATCATTATATAGTGTTCATCTTTGTCTTTTGTTATGCTTTTTAGGTGGAAGACTTTTATCTGATATAAGTATAGCTGTTCCTGCTCTTTTGAGGTAGCCATTCGACTGTAGGATTGTCTTCCAGCCATTGATTTAGAGACTGTTTATCTTTTGGAAGAAGATGAGTTTCCTGAATGCAACAGAAGGTTGGGATATGCTTTTTAATCATTTAAGCTAGTCTGCATCATTTGACTGGTGAGTTCAGTCCATTAATGTTTAGGGTGATTATTGATATATAGCTGCTTAGTGTTATTTTATAAATTGTCTTTTGTAAGTTACTCCAGATGATGCCTTTGTTCACTTTCTCTTTTTTGGTCAGATGGGTGCAGTTATGTTTTGATTAATTTTGCCTTTTGTTTTCTTATTTACTTTCTCCCTGTAGATGCACTTTGAGGTTACCCTTAAGGTAGCATTCGCAATTCTATGTTTACTATCTTAGTTTTATTTGAAAGCAAATTAGTCTTCCCTCATTCTATCCACATTTTTGTTCTCCTCTCTTCCTCCCCACTTTTAATATTTGCTGTCTTCTTGTTGTTCTTTGTGGTTTCCTTATGCTTTATAGAGCATCCTTTAATGTTTTCTTTGTGAATCTGGCTTTGTGGCAATGTGCTCCTTTAACTTTTGCTCATCAGAAAAGTATTTTTTTTAAATAATTCCTTCAGTTCTGACTGATAATGTTGCTGGATATAGTATCCTAGGTTGAAAACTCTTTTCTCTCAGCACTTGAATATATTATGCCATTCCCTTCTGGCCTGTAGAGTTTCATTTGAGAAGTCTGCTGATAATCTTATAAGGGCCCCTCTGTATGTGACACATTTTTCTCCGGCTTCTCTTAATAGTCTTTGTTTATCTTGTATTTTTGGCAAGTTGATGACAACATGTCTAGCTGTATTTCTGCTTGGGTTTCTTTTATTAGAACACTTTGAACTCCCTGGATCTGGAGACTTGCTTCATTCTTCATATTGGGGGAAGTTCTCATCTATTATTTCTTCAAATATGGTTTTGGCCCCCTTTTCTCTCTCTTCCTCCAGGACCCCTATGATGCAAATGTTGTCCCTTTGAATGCTATCCCACATTCTTGAATGCTGTCCAGTTCTTTTAATTTTTAAAGCTCTTTTGTTGGTTTGTTTGATTGAGTTCCTCTGTCCTATCTTTCAGATCACTGATTCTATTGGAAGCTTCATCCATCCTATTGTTGAGTCCTATTGAGTTCTTTGATTCAGCCATTGTGTCTCTTATCTTTTTGATGTTTTGTTTCAATTCTTCTCTTTGCTTCCTGGCATTCTCTTTAACTTTCTCAACTGATTTTTGAATTCCCGTGAGTATGTCAATCACTGTTATCTTAAATTCCTCTTCAGGTAATTTGCATGTGTCTGCTGTATTTAGATTTTCCCCTCGGTTTTTTTATTGGATTTATCATTTCACATATGTTTCTCTGTGCCTTTGCTCTATTTGGCATTCTGTTTGTATTTCTGAGGGTTCGGTTTCCCTGGTGTTTAGTATAGGTTTGACTTTCACAGGACTGGCAATCAGGATTCAGTTCCACCTGTATCTGCAAGATGGCGGTGGTGGGTAGTGCTGAAATATAGGACTGCCTTCTCACCATAGTCCAATGGGTGGGGCACTCAATGGGTGGGATTTCCAGTGATTTGATATGCGGTGGGTGGGATTTCCACTCAGTGCCCCCGGGTTGTGTGAGGGGTTTGCTCTCTTTGGCTGATTTCTGCTTATGGCTGCACCCAGCAATTTCACCACATGGGCTCCAGTTCAGCTCCCGGTGCTCTGGCTCTCCTTACACTTCCTCTTAAGTTGGCCCTCTGTGACTCCTCATCTCAGCCCCATTGGAACTGCCTCTCCCTGCCTCTGCAGCTGGTCCTAAAATCCCTAGCCTCCAGCCTACTGCATGTCTGGAGACTCCCAGGCTCTGTCCCAAATTCAAATCAGCAGCTTAGCTGAGAACCACATTGGGTGCCCTCTCCCACCATTAGTCATCAGTCAACCATCTCTTGAAGTGCTTGTTGTTTCTTGATATTTGTCTCAGGAAAATAGGTGAGTTTTTTTTTCATTGTCTTGGGGGAGCAACCTGAAAGTGCATCCTATTGTGTCACCATCCATGAACGGTCAATTCTTGAGAGGACAGGTTGTTGGTCAAAGGAAATTGGCTTTTTTTGAGTTATGCCAATCAAAGAATTGGAATTCCTCTCTATCTCAGATTCACTTCTCCAAGTGAATAGGCCATGGAGATTTTACAGGCAGAATTCATGTTCCCAAGGCAACATAAGGGAGGGAGGTCAGGCTCTTAAAGTTGTAATTCATACAGGATGTCACCAGCAAGGGCCTGCTGCTCCTTTATTAGGCAATTCAAAGAGTTATTTTTGCCTCAGTGAAGTTATTTGGTTCAATTCATTTTCTGTATCTCTCCCAGGTTTAGTTAATCTACAACTGAATTATATTTTAATGAAATGTCATGGATTCCTCAGTTCTGCTGAAGGCTAGATTTGGGTTCCATTTTGACTGCTCTGTTAAAGAATTAACAGTTAAAATGGCCATCTTATCTGAAGCAGTATATAGAGTTAATACAATACCAATCAAAATTCTGCTGGCATTTTTCAAGCAAATAGAACCAAAAAATTTAAATTTGTGTGAAACCACAGGAGACCTTAAATAGCCAAATCAATCATGAGAAAAAAGAACAAAAGTGAAGGTATTGTACTCAAAGATATTGAACTATATTAAAAAGTAATAGTGATCAAAAGTGTTTGGTACTGCAATAGAAACAGATACACAGATCAATGGAATAGAACTGAATCACCAGAAATAGACTCATACACATATAGTAATTTTATTTACTGCAAAGGAACCAAGAGCATATGGCAGAGAAAGGAAAATCTTTTCATCAGCAGTATTGAGTAAAGTGGACAGCCACACGCAAAACAATGAATCTAGACCACACTCTAAGACCATACACAAAATTAATTCAAAATGGATTAGAGACTTGTATGTAAGACTGGCAACCATATCATTCTTAAGAGATAGCTTAGATAATCCATTCCATAGAGAGGTCTTTGGGGACACAACTCCAGCAGCAAGGGAAACAAAATAAAAAATTAACAAATGGGAGCACATCAAACTAAAAATTTCTGTACAATGAAAGAAAATATCACCAAACAGAAAGAAATTCTACTTGATAGGAAAGATATTAATACATCATACATCTGACAAAGACAATATCAAAAATACATAAGAGTCATAAAACTCAACTACAACAAAACAACCCAATTAAAAAAATGACGAGAAGACAAACAGATGGCCAACAGGCACATGAAAGCTCTTACTCTTCTCTTTTTACTAGGGAAATGCAAGTCAAAACAGCAATGACCTATCACCTCACACCTGTGAACATGGTTAGTATCCAAAAGATTAGAAACAAATGTTGGCAAGGATGAGGAAAAAAGTGAACACTTTCACCCTGTTGGTGGGAGTCTCAACTGGTATAATCTTTATGGAAAGCAATATAAGGAGCCCTCAGAAATTTGAGATTGGAAATTCCATATGATCTCATCATTCTACTTCTGGGTATTCTGAAAAACACAAAAACACTTATCCACAGAGACATATCTATGTCACCATTTATTGCAGCATTATTTATAACAGCCAAGAATTTGGAACACCTAAGTATCCATCAAGAGAGAAATAGATAAAGATGTGATATGGAATGTTATACAGTTCTAAAGATGAAACCCTGTCATTTTTAACAACATAGAGGGGATGGATGGGACTGGGTGGATTATGCTAAATGAAATAAATCAGGAGAAAGACAAATACCAAATGATCTCCCCATAGGTGGAATATGAAGAAACAAACCAAAGAAATAGACAAAAAACAGCCCTTGTACATTGACTATAGAACTGTGGTTACCAGCAGGGAAGGGGAGGGAGGGGTGCAAGTGTGGGGATCCAATGGACAATTATGGAAGACCACATCAGTAATTTGGTGGTAGGTATGGTGTGTTATCACATACAATGAATACTGAACTTGCTTACCTAAACTTATTTTTTATAAATCAAATTTATCTCAAAAAATTTAAAAGATCTTAGGTTTGGGGGCAGGATGTATAGCTGCAAGAGCTTGGGGTTTTTAGGTTCTGAAGAGGCAGGAAGGTTTATCAATGGTCCCAAGTGGGCGAAGGCTATCTATTTCTTAGACTCTGAGAGCTCTCTTATGATACCCCCTGAGAAAGCTGCTATCACTCACAGAAAGATCCACAAACAGATTTGCAGGAAAGCACTCAGCTCCCTAATCTTGGAATGAAGACTGGTTGCCTGTTGATATCCTAGGTGATCACTGCTCTGGCAGCCATGAGAATCATAGCTGTGAGAATAAACTTTTCCACAGTTGCAAGCACTGCTGATGGTTAGCGGGGTTGGCGGGCAGGCATTTTAACCTCTGACTATATTCCAATATGGTGGTTGTGTTCTATGAGAAACCACAAATAAATCTTAATTCTCCTCAAAGACCAGTTTATTGATAGGTGATTTCTGGTCATATTCAGAAACTTGTCCAAGTTCTATGGGAAAACTCAGGAAATGTTAGTTTTCCTTAAAGACCTGATAAAGGTAGCTGATTTCTTTTCACATACAGATGTATCAATTCAAATTCTATGGGAATACTAAGATAAATACTGTATTAGTTTTCATTAAAGAGAAATCTAGGGAATACCAATTTCTTAATATATTCAGAATCATCAGTGTTTTATAAGAAACTAAAGATTCAGGTTAATTTTCCTTATAGACCAATTTGGAGATAGTCTTATTTCTGGTTATATTCAGACATTTCTATCAGAGTTCTGTGGCATGCTTCAAGTAAATATTGAATTATTCTTAAAGACCATATTGGAGACAGCCAATTTATGGTAATAATCAGAATCATCACTTTGAGTTCTATAGGAAACAACAGGTAAATGTTACATTTCCTTAGAGAGTAGTATAGAGTTAATTTGAATAATCATCAGTTAGAATTCCATGGGAACCAGAGGTAAATATTGTTTTCCTTAAAGACAGGTTTGCAATCAACTTACTTTTTATCAGATTCAGACTTACTTTTTAACAGTTCTTAGGGAAACTATAGTTTAATATTAGTATTCCTTAATACCAGTTTGGAGATAGACAATTTTGTTACATTTAGAATTCTCTTGTTAGAGTTTTATGTAAAAATACATGGAAATGTTAATTTTCCTTAGTGCGCAATTTTGAGATAGTCACTTATGGCCATATTTACTCTTTGGGAAATAATTGTTTAATATTAGTTTTCCATAAACAGTTTGGAGAGACACAATTTGTCATCCTATCAGATCTTCTGTTAGAAGTTTTATGTTAAAAAATATGGGTAATGTTAGTTTTCCTTAAATAACAGTTTAGAGATATTTGAATTCTGGTCACATTTATAATATTCTGTGGAATATTATATATTCTATTATATATAAAATAGAATATTATACTCTATGGAAAACCCACAGGCAAATGTAGTTTTCTTTAAAGATTACTTTAGTACAGGCTGATTTATTGTAATATTAAGAATCCTCAGGTATACCCTGTTGACTTAAAAGATATGGCCACCAAACATAGTCCATTTATATTCCAAGGACCCAAGTTTGAGGGGGACAGGCAAACAACCAAGATGAACAACTCAGTGAAAAATGCTTCTTCCTCTCTCTTCTTGCCTGCCTGCCTCTGCTCATCTTCATGTCTGCACCTGCCTCTCCTCCTGTCTTCAATTTTCCTTAAAAAACAACCCTCAGAGTTCTATAGGAAGCCACAAGTAAATGTTAGTTTTCCTTAAAGTCTAGTATGGAAATGACCAATTACTGATCATATTCAGAATTTTATGTTAAAGTTTTTTAGGTGCCACAGGTAAATGTTAATTTTCCTTAAAACCAGATTAGAGATAGATGATTTCTGGTCATATACATAAATTCTCTTAGAATTACATGTAAAACCACTGGGGAGTGTTATTTTTATTTAAAGATAATTTTGGAGATAGTTTATGGTCATATCAGAATCATCTTAGAGTTCTATAGATCACTACAGGTAAATGTTTGATTCCTGTAAAGACTGTTTTGGCAAGCCCAGATTTCTGGACTTAAGAATATTCTGTTAAAATTCTATAAGACATTATAGGTAAATGTTTGTTTTTCTTTAAGGAAGTGTGGAGAGAGTCATTTCTGGTCCTATTCTGAAACTTCTTTTAGAGTTCTATTGAAAAGGGAATAATTTTGAGCTTTCCTTAAAGGCAAGTTTGGAGATAGCAAATTTATTGTCATATTTAAAATCTACCATTACATTTGATAAGGAACCACCAGTAAATTTTACTTTTTCATGAAGACTAGTTTGTGGATACCCAATTACTTGTTTTATACAGAAACTTCACTTTAAGTTCCAGGTAAGTCCGCAGTTAAATATTAGTTTCCATAAAGACTTCATTGAGATAGTTGAATTATACTAATAATTAGACTTTAATTATTAATTGGAAACCACAGGTAAATATTAGTTTTCCTTAAAGGTCACTTTAGAGATAGTCGAATTCTGGTCCTCAGCCTAGGGTTGGGGAGAATCAAGATTAACAGCTAAATAAAATAAAATGCTTCTTCCTCTCTCTGCTGCCTCTGCTTGCCTTAATGCCTGCCTGAATCTCCTTTAAAAATAGAGCACGTGAATTAAAAGGAGTAAGTTAGTTTTCCTTAATAAAAAGTTTGGAGACAGCTGATTTCTTGGATTATACATAACACTCTCTTAGAGTCTACAGCAAATGTTAGTTTTCCTTTAAGAACAATATAACTTAAGGGACCAAGAAGAGGGTGTCCACATATTAGGTATCGGGATGCTCCCATGGGTACAAAACAAGCAGAAAATAAGTTCTTTTATATTTTTGTTTCCTCACTCGGGAACCAAATTGCTCAGAGAATAGAGTAACAACAAAACAATTAATTTAATGAGCATTTGCAATCATTTTTTCTCTTGGGAGACAGAACAGTAAACTTTGCCCTTTACTACTCTAGAAAAATACACTTCAATTGCTCCAGGAGGGAGTGCTCCAGAGAACAGATACCCAACACCACCTCCATAAACTTACTTGAAAATTAGTTAAATATCCTTCACCAAGGAAAGAAAGGAGCTGGGGAACTAGTTTCAGTGATGCTAACAGAACATCTGTTGTGGCAAATAATATGGAGACAGAGCCATCAGAGGGCCGATGTTGGTAAAAATGGGGCTGCCGGAATGACAGTATTCTACATCATTCAATTCTTCAATCTCAATTTCTCTACTCTAAGTTTCCTTCCTTTTTCTTCTGGAATCAAATTATGAGGAACTTTTACTTACTTAATGGAAATTGACTTTCAGCCCCCAACATCTTTCAAGAATATCTTACTTAAAAATCTTAGTAATTTATTTTTTAGGAATATTTAAAAGTGCTTCTAAGTTTCTCTATAAAGATGTTCATTTCATATTCTTTCATCTATAAAATATTACTCATTTCTTCATTATTTCTGTCTGGAAATATACCATGGGGTTTCACAGTTATAATTTGATTTATGCATCTTTTATATTTTCAATTATTAAAATATTCTATTACTGTTTCATTAATTTATAATACGATGCAAGTTTCAGGAGCTTCATTTGAGGCATGTTTTGTGTCCCAGCATATGATCTATCCTTGAGAGTATTCCATGCAAATTTGAGAAGAAAGTGAAATCTGTAGTTGTTGGATGAAGGGTTCAGTTTATGTCTATTAGACCTAACTGTTCCAAATGGTCATTTAAAGCTGCTATTTCTCTGTTAATTTCTTCCTGGTTGATTTCTCCATTGTTTTAAGTGGGTGTTGAAGTCTTCCTACTATTATTGTGTTGTTGTCAGTGTCTCTTAACAGTTTTAATAATACTTGATTAATATATTTTATGCCCCTCAGTTGGTGAATATATGTTAGTAAATACTAGGTCTTTTTACTGGGTTGACCACTTAAGAATTATGTAATGTCCATCTTTGTCTTTTGATACGCTTTTTAGTAGGAAATCTCTTTTATAGGTATGGCTATTCCTGCTTTTTTCTTTTTCTTTTTTTGGTAGCTATTTGATTCTAGGATTTTCTACAACCATTGACTTCGAGTTTTTGTTTATCTTTTTAAAGAAAGTGAGTTTCCTGAGTGCAGCAGAAGGTTGGTATGCTTTTTAATCTATTCACCCACTCTGTTTCATTTGACTGGTGAGTTCAGTCCTTTAATATTTAGGGTGATTATTGATATGTAACTATTTATTGTCATTTGGTAATTTGTTTTCTATGTGTTGTTATAGACAGTGCCTTTGTTCTTCTCTTTCTCTTCTTAGTTGGTATAGCTGGGTGTAGTTATAATTTGATTGGTTTTCCTTTTTCTTCTTTGCTTTTTCCCTGGAAATGAGTTTTGAGTTCACCCTGAGGTGAGCATTAAGAATTCTGTGCTTGTTTCTTGAGGGCAGATTAGTCTTACATTCATTCTAACAATCAATCAATCCACATTTTTGTTTTCCAGATTCCCATGAGTGTCCTAATCACTGTAACCCTAAATTCCTCTTCAGGTAATTTACATACATCCTATGTATTCATATTATTGGACCCATCATTTCACATATATTTTTCAGTGCCTTTGCTCTATTCAGCATTCTGTTTATGTTTATATTTCTGAGGGTTTGGTTTTCCTGGAGTAATGGTGTTGGGTAGGTGTGAGCACCTTATCCTTTCCCAGGATTGGCAATCAGGTTGCAGTTTTGCCTCTCCCCACAGGGTGGCGCTACTGGCTAGTGTAGCGGCTTGGTCCCAAATAGGACTGCCTTCTCACTGTAATCCTAGGGTTGGGGTATCTGGTGAGCAGGATATCCGGTGGGTGCAATATCCACTCTAAGGCTCTGGTGTGAAATGGTTGTGGGATGGATTGGGGCTGAGAATTTCTTTGTCTGATTTTAGATCATAGTGGTGCCCAGCATAATTTCACTGCATGGGCTCCAGTTCAGTTCCCGGTGTGCTGGCTCTCCTTTCACCCTAGGCCAAATCCCCTGGCTCTGCATCTCAGTCCCACTGGGCACACTCCTTGTTGCTTCCGCAGCCAGCCCCAGGGTCCTGGGATCCCTAGCATCCTCCCCTGGATGAGCCCCACTGCACATTGGGGATGACTGCTCTGTCCCCAAATAGCGGCTTAGCTGACCACCACACCAGACGCCCTCATCCACCATTAGTTTTCTGCTATTTCATCTCCAGTTGGAGTGCCAGTCATTTCTTGGTGTTTGTCTTGGGAAAATAGGTGATTTTTTTTTCAGTGTCTGTGGGAAGTGACCCAAAAGTGCTTCATATCAGGTCACCATCCAGAAGTTGATCCTTAAAAAGGGCTTTGAGAGAAGTGAGTCATCTACTTTTTCAAGAACACGTGCAAGCGGTGGCCAGCTGTGGGAGACCTGACATACAAGAACCAGCTTGAGGTGACCCAGGAGAGGGTGGGCAGCCTGCCTGGGCCACAGTGGGGCTGAGGGAAGGAAAGTAAGCTATAGCTGCAGCTGCTACCAGAATTCTGTCTTCCCAGCATGATGTGAGTGGACCTGGCAACTGGGTAAATACTTATCTTTCCTCACTTCTGAATGATAATCTCAGGATATAGTATCCCAGGTTGAAAATTCTTTTCTTTCAGCACTTTGAATATATCATGCCATTTCCTTCTGGCCTATAGAGTTACAGTTGAGAAATTCACTGACATTCTTATGGTGACTCCTTTGTAAATGACTTGTGTTTCTCTGGCTCCTTTTAATATTCATTCCTTATCTTATATTTTTGACATTTTGATGACAATGTGTCTAGGTGTAGGTATGTTTGAGTTTCTTTTATTAGGAACTCTTTGACCTTCCTAGGTCTGGAGGCTCGCTTTAGTCTTCAGAACTAGGGAAATTCTGAGCTATTATTTCTTGAAATATATTTTCTGCCCCCCTTTCTCTCTCTTCTCTTTCTGGAACCCCTATGATATAAATGATTTTACTTTTGATGTTATTCTCTAGGTCTTGAATTCTCTCTGTTTATTTTCATTCATTTATCTCTTTGTTGGTTTGCTTGAGTGCATTCCTCTGCCCTCTATTCTAACTCACTGATTCTATTGGAGTCTTCATCCATCTTATTCTTTGAGTCCCTCCATTGAATTTATTAACTCAGCTATAATATTCTTCACTTCTTTGATATATTGCATCATTTGTAATCTTTTTTTTTGGTTGATCTTTATCTTCCTTTATTTTTTCTTGATTTCCATGAGTATGTTTATCACCATTGCCCTACATTCATCTTGAGGTAGGTTGCATAAGTCTGTTGCTTTTTTACTGGATACATCATTGCATATGTTTTCTGTATCTTTGTTCTGTTTGGCATTTTGTTTATATTTCTATGGGTTGGGTTTCCCTCTCATGATGACATTATATAGGGTATCGACTTGTACTAAGTAAGCCTGGATCTTGGTTTGACTACTTGAATTTCTTGAATTTTGTGGCATCCCACTGGTTGGATTTGTTGAAGTTCTTATGCTGACCCTCTGTTGAGGCCCAAGAGTTCATCCTATAGAGTTGGAGCTTGTGCAGGGTATGACGAGCCTTCCCCCAGTGTCCCAGCTCCATAAAGACAACTTTGCTGTTGGCTCACAATCTGCAATCTGGTTGCAGTTTTGCCTCCACCCACTAGTTTTGCTAGTGGATAGTGTTGACATTTTCTCCCTCTGGGAGACTCTTCATATTTTATGCTTGAGGGGTGGGACTTCCAGTGGATGGGTCCTGTGGCTCCAGGGCAATATAATGTTAAGCAATGGGGGTGGGTCATTCCCCTGGCTGACTGCCAGCTATGGTGGCACTCAGTGTAATTTTCTCACCAGGCCTCCCATTGAAATCACCATGGCATTGGTCCTCTTTTTGTCCTGCACCAAGACTTTCTCCAGCTCCATATAGGTTGGCTCTCTGCTCTTTTCATGATCCCTAGGAGACCCAGTTCTTCCCATAGTTCTAACCCCCTCCGCCATAGCTTGACTCCCAAATTGAGACTATGCAGTGTAACTATTAAATCTGACATTTTCACCTACCCTTTGTGGTCATGATTGCTGCTGTGTCTCTACAGCCTCTGTTCCTGCTTTTCCTCAGTATTTGCTTCTGGAGAATAGATGATTCCTGTTTGCTCTGTGGGGAAGACATGAATGTTGCTTTTAAGAGGTCGTCCTCTTCACCAGAAGTCAAATTATGCTTTTATGAACATAGGGATACACATATATTTTCTGATTAATGTCTGTATTTTTCATATATATGCCTAGTAGAGGGATTGCTGACCCAAATGGTAGTTACATTTTTATTCTTTTGAGGAATATATTGTTCTCTATAGAGATCACACTAATTTACATTCCTACCAAAAATGTATGAGAGTTCTTTTTTCTCCACAGGCTTGCCAACACTTATTGTTTCTAATCTTCTTGATATTTGCTGTTTTCACAGGTGGGAGGTGATATTTTATGGAGTTTTGATTCACATTTACAATGATAAGTGATATTAAATATTTTCATGTGTCTGCAGATCATCTGTAATTTTTAAAAAATTATATATCTCCTTTTACTATTATTTTAAACATAGATGGAATTACACATATTCTGTTCAGCAATTTGCTTTAATCACTTAATTGGTTTTGCCTCCTTCCCATAGTATCTACCTATATTTACATAAAATCTGTCTGCTTATATTGACTTCATAATAAGGGTTTTCCCATTTACTAATAATGCTTCAGTAAACATTCTTTTTTTAATATACATTGTATATATGTGAGAGTGCAGTTATGGAATATATTTTTACTAAGTCATATTACTACATACATACATTCAATTTTTGACCATCTGTTTCTTTTATGGAAAAGTGTCTTTGGATCTCATTTTTCAGTGTGTAAATTGCTTCTTGCCATTGAAGTGCATGAGTTCTTTATGCATTTTGGAAATTACATCCTTGTCCAATATAAGATGTGTAAATATCCTCTTCCAAATAGCAGGTTGCCTTTTGATTTTTATGATGGTTTTCTTTTTGTACATTTTTTAGTTTGATATAGTCCAAATTGTTTAATTTCACTTTTGTTTCCTTTGCCTGGTGTCCTTTCCCCAAAAACCTCTATATTTTTTATATCTGTTTTAGGATTTTAGATCTTACATTCAAGTCTTTAATCCATTTTGAATTAGTTTTAAGTATGGTGTTGACAAGTGCTCTTGTTTCATTTGTTTTGCAAGTGTCTCCAATTTTCCTAACAACACTTGCTGGAGAAACTTTCCTTAATTGTATGCTGTAGACTCCATTGTCATAGATTAACTGTACACATTTGTATGCTTTCTTTCTGGGCTCTCAACTTTATTTCACTGATCTACATATTTGTTTTGTTTCCCCTATCCAAGAGTCTCTAACACCAGTCCTTGGACTTTATATGGTCTGCATATTAGCTACCTCAGCTGCCTGAGCCATGGGGTATACCAGTGTCAGTTTTTTATTCCAATACTATATTGACTTTTATTAGTATTTTATTGCAATAACTGTTTTAAAATAAAAATAAACTCGAATGTGCAGGTTCCCCATATGTGCACTTTCCCCATTTCTCACATATATGGCAGCACACCCTGACCTCCACCACATAATCTTACCATTGTCTTACCCCACCATAATCTTACCCCACCACCACTTGCTCCTCCCCAACTGCCCCATCCCATTCCCTATTTGTAACCTCAGTTCTGTTGCAAGTGTCCAAGGGTTGGTTTTTTCATCTGTTCCTTTGTTTTGTCTATTCAGTTCCTCTTATGAGTGAGATCATCTGTATCTATCTTTCTTCTTTTGACTTATTTCACTTAACATAATCCTCACTAGATTCATCCATGTTGATTCAAATGACAGGATTTCATTTCTTCTAAGGACTGTGTAGTATTCCATTGCGTTTATATACCACATCTTTATCCATTCATCTGAAGTTGGACACTTATGTATTTTTCTGTTCACTATTGTGAATAGGACTGAAGTAAACATGGGGGCGCATAAATCTCTGTGAATGTTTTTGTATATTTTGGGTATATACCCAGATCTGGGATGGCAGGATCATATGGGACTTCCATCTTCCCTTATTGAGGAATCGCCAAACTGTTTTCCATAGGGGTTGACCAATTTGCACTCCCACCAACAGTGTAAAAGTGTTCTCTTTTCTCCACATCCTTGCCAACATTTATTATTTCCATCTTTTGGGATAATAACCAGTCTCAGGTGTAAGGTGATATCTCATTGTTGCTTTAATTTGCATTTCCCTGATATGTTGCAGGAACACCTTTTCATGTGCCTGTTGGCCATCTGTACATCCTTTTTGGAAAATTTTCTCTCCAATTCTTCCTCCCAATATTGATTGGGTTGTGTCTATTTCTGTTATAGAGTTTTATGAGTTTTTTGTATATTTTAGATATTAAGCCTTTGCCAGAAATATGAAACGCAAATATCTTATCTCATTAAATAGGTTGCCTTTTGGTTTTGGTGATGTTTTCTTTTGCTGTGAACAAGTTTTTTAGTTTGATGAAGTCCCAGCTGTTTATTTTTCTTTTTGTTTCTCATGATGCTGGAGGTTAATCATCAAAGGCTTCTCTCAGACTGATGTCATGGAATGTATTTCCTATGTTGTATTCCAAGAATTTTATGGTTTCTGCTGTTATGTTCAAGTCTCTAGTTCATTTTGAGTTAATTTTTGTAAATGGTGTTAGAGAGTGGTCTAGCTTCATACTTCTACATGTGGCTGCCCAGTTTTCCCAACATTGGTTATTGAAAGAACTTTCCTTTTTCCATTGTATGCTTTTGTCTCCACTAATCTGTGCCTCTACTAGTGTTCCAGTATTCTGTTTTTATAACTATTGCTTTGCAGTATAGATCAATGTCTGGGAGTATAATCCCTCTGCATTCATAATTTTTTCTCATAATTTCTTTGGCTATTTAGGGTCTTTAGTTGTTCCATATAAATTTTTAAAGATTTTTTTCTCTATTTCCTTGAAATAAACCCATGGGATTTTAACAGGGATTGTATTAAAGCTGTATATGTATAAGACAATCATTTGAGCAATGCCGATTCTACCCAACATAGAGCAGGGGATGTCTTTCCATCTCTTTGTATCATCTCCTATTTCATTTTAAGTAGGAAAAGTCGTTTTCACTGTACAGATCTCTCATCCTTTTATAAAGTATTTCCAAGATATTTGAGTCTTTTAACTTGTCTCTTAAGCAGTGTGGTTTTCTGGATTTCATTGTCTTGTAGTATGTTGGTCACATATAAAATTGCAATGAATGTTTGTGATTGATTTTGTAGCCTTTACTATTTTCATTAATTAGTTCTAGTAGTTTTTGACACTTTTTAATATTTTCAATATATATAAACATGCCATCTGAAAATAATGATAGTTAACGTCTTTCTTCCCAATTTGCATTCATTTTATTTCTTTTTCCTACCTAAGTGCTCTAAACCCTCCAGCATTATGCTAAATAGCAGAGCTGAGAGTAGATATCCTTGCTTCTTCCTGAACTTAAAGGTAATGCTTTTGATATTTTGCCATTGGCTATGATTTTTGCTGTGTGTTTATTGTATATGGTCTAATAATGTTGAGGTATGTAACTTCTATTCTCATTTTATGTAGTTTTTTAATGATAAATGGGTGTTGGATCTTGCCAAAATCTTTCTCTGCATCTGTTGAGGTTATCATGTGGATTTTCTACTTGCTTTTGTTGATATGGTGTATTACACTAATATATTTACATATGTTGAATAATCCTTACATTCATGAAATAAATACCACTTGGTCACAATGGATGATCCTTTTGATGCATTGTTGATTTAAGTTTGCTAACATTTTGTTGTGAATGTTTGCACCTATTTTCACTATTTTATTCTGTAATTTTCTGGGATAACATCAAAAAGAATATTTTTTGCATCATATGTATCCCAGCAGGCGATTAAAGAGAAAAGGAGGCAGCAACTTTATTTGAAAAAACAGTAGCTGAGGATTTCCCTAATTTGAAGAATAATGAATAACAATGAAGAATAAAGAATATAGACCCTGGAAGGACAAATAGTTTCAAACAAAAGAAGTGGAAACAGATCTAAAATAAGACACATTGTCATAAAACTGCCAAACATACAAGATAAAAAAATTTTAAAAGCAATCAGTGAAAAATGGGTCACATACAAAGAGTTCCCATAAGGTTGTCAGCAGATTACTCAACTGAAATTCTACAGGCTAGAAGAGAATGGCAAGATATATTCAAAGTGCTGAAAGAAAAGGTTCAACCTAATATACTACCCTCTGAGATGATCATTTTGATGTGAAGGAAAAATAAAATCTTTTCAGATAAGCAAAAGTTAAAGTAATTCATAACTACAAAGCTGCTGTACAAAAATACCAAAGGAAGCTCTTTAAAGTGTAAGGAATCACCACTTAAAAACAACAGGAGAGCAAAATAGAAAAAGTGAGAAAAAAAGAATAAAAATGTGGATGGTGGGAATGAGTTAGACTCATGCTTCAAATAAAAATAGGAAATAAATTATCAATGCTGACTTTAGGGTAAGCTCAAAATACATCTCCAGGGAAAAAGCAAAAAAAAACAAAGGATAAACAATAAAAACATACTACACCCAACCCACCTAAGAAGAGAAAGAGAAGGACAAAGGCACTTTATGGAACAACACACAGAAGACAAATTGCAAAATGGCAATAAACAATTACATATCAAAAATCACCCTAAATATTAATGGATTAACTCACTAATCAAATAACATAGAGTGCCCAAGTAGATTAAAGAGAATAACCTAAACTTCTGCTGCATTCAGGAAACTTGCCTTCTTTCAAAAGATAAAGGCATAAAGTTAGTCGCTGGAAGACAATATAATAGTTGAATGACAAACCAAAAAATTTTAAAAAGAGGGAGAGAGCAGGAATAGACATATTTATATTAGATAAAACAGATGTTCTCCTATAAGGCATATCAAAGGATAGAGACAGACACTGTATAAAGCTTAATGGGTCAATCCAGCAAGAGGACATAATGCTTATTAACATATACATCAAATGAGGGAGCATAAAAATATATCAAGCAAATATTAGAACTAACAAGAGATATAAACAGTGCAATATCATGGGAGACTTCAACACCCCATTTATAACAATAGAGAGATCGACCAGAGAGAAAATTAACAGGGAAACAACAGCTTTAAATGACGATTTGAAACAACTTAGTCTAATAAGTGACATGCTGAACACTCCATCCAATGACTACAGATTTCACTTTCTTCTCAAGTGTGTATGGAACATTCTCAAGGAAAGATCATATGTTATAACAGGAAACATGTCTCAAAAAATTCACATGAATTGAAATATAACAAGTATTTTCTCTGACAATAGCTAAAAATTAAGAAATCAACCACAAAAAGAAAGCTGGAAGACACCAAATTTATTGGATATTAATATTGGATACTAATTTATTGGATACAATATGCTTCTGAATGACTGTTGGGGGAAAATAAATATTGAAGAAGAAATTAATACTTAGAGACAAATGAGAAAGAATACATGAGCTACCAGAATCTATGGAACATAGCAAAGTCAGCACTCAGAGGGAAGTTCATTCCTATCCAGGTCTTCCTCAAGAAACAATAAAATTACAAACAAACAAGATAACCCTACACTTATAACAACCAGAGAAAAACAATTAAAGCCAAAAAGCAGTAGATGAGATGGATCAACTGCCAGATGGCTACTCGATAAGAAGTACTTTTGGGTTGCTCCCTACAGACACTGAAAAAAAAAATCACCTATTTTCCAAAGACAAACACCAAGAAACAACTGGCACTTCAGCGGGAGACAGAGCAGCTGACGACTAATGGTGAGTGAGGGCATCCGGCGCGGTTCACAAATAATCCACAGATGTGGATTTGGGATGGAGCTCGGGAGTATCCAGATGTATGGAGGGGAGGAGGCTAGGGATTTTGGGACCAGCTGCAGAAGTAGTGAGAGGTGGGTCCAATGGGGCTGAGACATGGAGCCATGGTGGGCCAACTTGGGGGTGGGGTGTAAGGAGAGCACCGGAACCTGAGCTGGAACCCACATGGTGAAATTGCACTGGCTGCAGCCATAACCAGAATTAAGCGGAAGAAATTCCCAGCTTGAACCTCTCACACGACCATTTCACGCCAGAGCCTGGGGTCCCTGGAGCTGAAATCCCGCCCACTGCATATCCACCCACCAGATATCTCACCCATCAGATAGCCATCTACCTGGGTTACAATGCGAAGGCAGTCCCAAACCTCAACACTATCCACTAGTGCCACCTTGTGGGTAGAGGTGAAACAGCATCCCATTAGCCAGTCCTGGGCAAGCCAAGCCCATGCAGCACCAGGAAAACCAACACTCAAAAATACAAATAGAATGCTGAATAGAGCAAAGGCACAGATAAATATACATTAAATTATGGATCCAATAAAAAACCCAGGGAAAAATCTGAATACAGCAGGCATATGTAAATTACCTGAATAGGAATTTAGGGTAACAGTGCTTAACATACTCCAGAAATCAATTGAGGAAGTAAAAGAGAATGTCAGGAAGCAAAGAGAAAATTAAAACAAGACATCAAACAGGTAAGAGACACGATGACTGAAATAAGGAACTCAACAGAGGGACTCAACAGTAGGATGGATGAAACTTCCAGTAGAATCAACCATCTGAAAGACAGGACAGAGGAATTCAGTCATGCAAACCAGCAAAGATTAAAACATTCGAAGAATCAAAGACAGCATTCAAGACTGATGGGATAATATCAAAAAGAGCAATATTTGCATCATAAGGGCCCCAGAAGAAGAGAGTGAAAAGGGGGCAGAAACCATATTTGAAGAAATAATAGGTGAGAACTTCCCCCAATATGAGGAATGAAGCAAGCCTCCAGACCCAGAAAGCTCAGAGTTCCTAATAAAAGAAACCCAAACAGAAATACAGCTAGACACATCATCAAAATGTTAAAAATGCAAGATAAAGGAAGAATATTAAAATCAGCCAGAAAAAAACAACATATCACTTCTAGAGTAGTCCCCATAAGATTGTCAGTGGACTTCTCAAATGAAACTGTACAGACCAGGAGATGGCATAATATATTCAAAGTGCTGAAAGAAAAGGGTTTTCAACCTAGGATACTATATCCAACAAGATTATCATTCAGGACTGATGGAATGATAAAAACTTTTTCTGACAAGCAAAAGTTAAATGAGTTCATCACCACAAAACCAGCTTTACAAAAATATATTAAAGGATACTCTATAAAGTGTAAAGAAACCCTACAGAAAACAGTAAGTCAGCAAATATTAAAAGTGGGGAGGAAGAGAAGAGAACAAAAATGTGGATAGTTAGAATGAGTGCAAAGACTAATTTGCTTTCAAATAAAATTAGGAAGTAAGCATAGCACTGTGAATGCTAACTTCAGGGTAACCTCAAAATATATCCCCAGGGAAAAAGTGAAGAAGAAAACAAAAGGCAAAATCAATCAAAACAGAACTGCACCCATCTGACCTAAGAAGAGAAAGAGAACAAAAGCATCATTTGGAGCAACATACAAAAGACAATTTATAAAACGACACTAAGCAGCTATATATAAACAATCACCCTGACATTAATGGCATGAACTCACCAGTCAAATGATGCAGAGTGGCTGAAATGATTAAAAAGCATAATCCAAACTTCTGCTGCATCCAGGAAAATCCATCTTTTTTCAAAAGATAAATAAAGACTCAAAATCAGTGACTGGAAGACAATCCTACTGGCTACCTCAAAAGAGCAGGAACAGCTGTACTCACATCAAATGAAATAGACTTCCATCTAAAAAGCATAACAGAAGACAAAGGTGGACACTATACAATGATTAAAGGATCAATCCAGCAGGAAGACATAAGACTTATTAACACACGCACCAAATGAAGGAACATCAAAATATATCAAGTATTATTAGACCTGACAAGAGACATTGACAGCAACACGGTAATAGTGGGGGACTTCAACACACCACTTGCAACAATGAACAGATCGACCAGGCAGAAAATTAACGGGGAATCAACCTTTAAATGACCATTTGGAACAGACAGATCTAATAGACATATACCAATCACTTGTCCCAAGGACTTCTGATTTCACTTTCTTCTCAGCGCTCATGGAACATTCTCAAGGACAGATCATATGCTGAGACACATAACATCTCTCAACAAATCTGCAAAGATTGAAGTCATACCAAGAATCTCTTCTGACCACCATGGCCTGTAACTGGATATCAACCACAAAAAAGAAAGCTGGAAGACCCCAAACCAATTGGAAACTCAACAATATGCTTCTGAAGGGTGCATGGGTAAAAGAAGAGATCGAAGAAGAACTTAAAAAGTACTTAGAGACAAATGAGAATGAGGACACAAGCTACCAGAATCTATGGGATGCAGCATAAGAAGTACTAAGGGGAAAGTTAATCACAATTCAGGCCTATCTCAAGAAGCAAGAAAAATCACAAAGAACTTAACTTTACATTTAAAACAACTAGAGAAAGAAGAACAATTAAAACCAAAAGTCAGCACAAGAAAGGAAATAATCAAAATTCGGTAAGAAATAAACGAGATAGAAAACAAAGAGACTACCGAGATCAATGAAACCAAAAGTTGGTTCTTTGAAAAAATAAACAAAATTGACAAACAAAAAAAGCAGTAGATGAAAGGAATTTGAGCAGAAATAAATGAAATAGGAAAAAAGAATACAGAAGTTCACTAAAACTAAAAGTTGGTTCTTAGAAGCCATGAACAAAATTGACAAATCATTGGATAGTCTCAGAAACAAAAGAGAAAAAACTCATAATTAGATTCAGAAATGAAAGTAGAGAATTTACAACAGATACCACAGAAAAACAAAACATCATTATGAGACTGCTGTGAATAGCTCCATACAAAGTGTACAACCTTAAGGACATGGACAAATTTTTATAACAATACAGTCCACCAATACTGAACCAGAAAGAACTGGAAAACCTGAACAGAACAATCACAAGCAAAGAAATTGAAAATGTGATAAAAAGTTTTCCTAAAAATAAAAACCAGGACCTGATGACTTTTCTAATGAGTTTTATCAAAATTTCAGAGAAGAGTTAATACCTGTTCTTCACTAACTCTTCCAAAATATTGAAGAACAGGGAACATTCCCAAATACTTTTTATGAGGTTGACATCACACTGATACAAAAAGCTGATAAGAGACAACACCAAGAAGAAAATTACAGACCAATTTGTAGAGGTTTATGCACCCCCAGGTTTATTGAAGCCTACTTGAAATAGATAAGAGCAGGAAACTAATTGCCTTACATCAGATGAATGGATAAAGATGTGGTACATATACTCAATGGGATACTACTTAGCTCTTAGAAGAGATGAAATCCTGTCATTTGAATCACCATGGATAGATCTAGTGGTGATTATGCTAAGTGAAATAAATCAAAAGAAGACAGATACCAGGTGATCTCACTCATCTGTGCATGAGAATAGACAAAACAAAGGAAGAAATGAAACAAAACCAACCCTTGGGCACTTACAATAGAACTGAAGTCACCAATAGGGACTGGGACCTAGTGAGGGAGAATCAAGTGTTGGCAGAGCCCATTGGACAATGGTGAAGAACACTTGGTGATTTGGTGGAGGGCAGGGTGTGTTTACATATATCTGAGTAATGGGTAAACTGTACATATGGGAAATTACACACATGAGCTTATTTTAATTTGCAAAACAAAGTTCCTGCATTTAAAAAACTTAATGGGAGCAGAAGACTTAAGCAATAGTACAGACTGGAATGTAGGTGAGCAGGCAGGCAGGCAGGCAGGCAGGACTAGAGTTCAAGAGGAATTCTTAAATTTGTATTTAATTGTTCATCTTGGTCATATCCTGTGAACCTGGCTCCTGTTATGCATGTGGACTGTTTTTGACTGGAGGTGTGGACTCAATCACTACACCACTAGGGCATGCCAGTAGATGTTTTTAGATAGACCCTTTTTCCTCTGTGTTTTCATATTGCAGTGGCAGACATTCACAGTCAAGGAAGGTAATGCCATTCTCCTAGGAGGACATGGAGAAGGACTTTTATTTTTGTTTATTTTACAATGATTGGGTATGTTATAGCATTTATTAAGCAGGGGCCTAGTGTATTAAGCATCTTGTAATGTTGGCAACATTTTGCACAAGAAGTGTCCAGTTCCAATAGCATTTCCACTAGAAACACTGGTCAGTTATATGCTGATATGTGCAGGTGTGTTAGTAATGCAACAAGTTAAGTGTCACTTTTTGTGCAGTAAATGCTATCATGGTTTAATATGACCCATGCCTTAATTCAAGGATATGTGGAAAATTTAAAAAATAATTTAGAATTAAAAAACACCCTATGATAGTCACATCAATAATGAGACAAAAGAACAAAAGTGTATTAAACCCTCAGATCTTGAGCTATAATACAATGTGATAGTCATAAAAACTGTATGGTTCTGGAGTAATAGCAGGGACACAGATCAGTGGAATAGAACTGAATCACTAGGAATAGACTCACTCATATAACAAAGGAGTCAAGAACATATGATGAAGAAAGGAAAGTTTTTTCAATAGGTGGTGTTGGGAAAACTGGACAATCACATGCAAAAGAATGAAGCTAGGCCACTCTCTAGAATCATATATAAGAATTAATTTAAATTGGTTTAGACACTTGGATGTGGATTGGAAACTATAAAATACTTGGAAGACAGCATAGAAGGCAATATGAGGCAACAGGCTTAGAGGGGTCTTAGGGGGCTCAACTCTAGCGGCAAGAAAAACAAACACAAAAATCAACAAGCGAGGCACTGCATTAAACAATCTTCTGTACATGAAATAATTTATCACCAAAACAAAAAGACAACCTACTGAGAAAATATATTTGAATGTCATATATTTGACAAGGGCTTAATATCCAAAATATACAAAGAACTCATAAAATAGAAAACAATACTCCAATAGAAAAACAATAGAAAATAGAAATAGAAAAACAAACACTCCAATAAAAAAATGGAAGAATTGGATAATCTCTCCAAAGATGGCATACATGTGGTCAACATACATATGAAAATATATTTTTCCTCACTGGGTATTAGGGAAATGTGAATCAAAACACCCACAAGGTAGGAATAATTTTACACTGTTGGTGGGAGTGGGGGGTGCAATTTGGTGCAGCCCTTGTGGAAAGCAGTATGGAGATTCCTCAAAAATTGAAAATGGAAATCCCATAGTATCTTGTCATGCCACTTCTAGGTATTTACACTAAAGACATGAAAACACCAATTCTCAGAGATATATGTACTCCCATATTTATTGCAGCATTATTTAAAACAACCAAGAATGGAAACTACCTAAATGCCCATTGTCATATGAATGGATAATGAAGATGTATACAATGGAATGCTACACAGAAAATATAAAATTCTTAAATTCATGATAATATAAATGGAACTGGAGGGGATTTTTCTAAGTAAGTGATAAGAAGAAAGACAAATACCAGGTAATCTCATGCATATGTGGAATAGAAGAAAGAAAGCAAAGGAACAGACAAAAAACAGTCAAGTCTTAAACATTAGTAATAGTACTGATCTTATCAATAGAGAAACTAGGTGGGTTTTGGGTACAAGTAGCAGTAGGATACAATGGACAATGGCAAAGAACATTTGGAATTTTGGTTTGGGGTAGGATGCCTTGTCATGGATCTGAAGAATGGGGAATCTGCACATATAGTTTTATTTTGTAAGCAGTTACTCAATACATATTAAGTTAATTTAGATTGAAAAATAAATGACCCATATCTATAGGGTTAGCTTTTGATAGAAGTAGTTGCCACAGATTCTCCCGTTTTTGCCAGCAATATTACAGAATATACAATGAAATTTCTGGTTTTATTTCAAGGAAAGGTGCAGGTAGAAATGAAGGTGAGTAGACAAACAGGGAGTGGGAGGAGGAGGAAGCAGTATTTATTTATTTATTTATTTTTTTATCATGGTTCCCCCCAGCCCCAGCCCCAGGTTGCAACCCAGGTCCTTGGAAAGTAGGTGGACTGCACTTGGCCAGAAGCAGTAGATTTAACTTCTACACTACCACAGTGTGCCACATGGGATTTCTTAATGATGACCCTGTATTAAAAAATAGCATAAATGGATAATGTCTTGGTTGTTTTCTAGAGATACTAAGATTATTCCACTTAATGATTTACAAAAAGTAATGGAGAGTAAAAAAGAATGGTTTGGGAGTATTCTACTTTTGTCTCCACAGCCCTGTCATCACTGCCAAATTATGGTAGATCCTCAAGCTTCTCTCTGAGACTTGGCTTTGAACTATCTTGCAATGTAATGTCTCTTAGAAGGATGATCCTATTAATTTGATAATTATTTTGCAATTACAGTCCCCTTTGTAAATATTTCAGTTCTAAAGTTCATTTTGTTTTTCCAGGTAAGACAATGTGATATTTCCTACCAGTAAGTAGAAAGTCAATACTCAGTGATGGAATATTGGCCTTTTAAAGATACCAGAGGAGTTCTGAAAATAAATTGCATCTAAGTGGTTTATCAGAACGTACTCTAATGACATAAAGAATTAATTTGTGGGTCAAAGTATATATTTTTAGCAATACAATTAGACTCAATAATATGATTGAAATTTAGGAATGCTTAAACTACCACACTGACAAAAAAATCTATGTATGTATTTTGTGCCAGTTTTATTCCATCTTACTTATTCTGAGTTGGATTTCTTACTCTGTGTGAAAAAAATATACAGCATTTTTGAGCAAGGAAAAAACAGAAAGATTTCATTGTTTAAATGTGGACAAACTATTATGTATAAGACAAGATTGCCTATTTTCTACTGTGAGTTCAGTATTTGTTAAGTTTTGTCTATCTGACTTTATTAAGTATAAATACATCATCTATTATGTGTTAAGATATGGTTTATATTAAGATACATTGTTAATGCAGATTTTTATCTTTTAAGAGTAAGTTGTTATGTATTATAAGTGCCAATTTAGTGTTGAATTAAGGAAAAAATTAATAAAATCATACCAAGTATCTTTTCCAAATACAATGGTGTGAAACTGGAAATAAAAACAAAAGGAAAATGAAAATTCATAAATATATGAAATGAGTCAAATAAGAATTCAAAAGAAAGACAAAAATAATCAACCTTGAAACAAATGAAATGAAAACACAACATAACAGAACTTATGGAATGTACAGTAAAAGCAGTTATTAGGAAAAATTGATAAATGCCTAAAATAAAAATGAAAGAAGGAATAAAAAGCATAGCTCTATACCTCGAGGAATCAGAAAAAGATCATAACATAACCTATAACTAAAATTAAGAGAAGGAAGAAAAAAGCAAAGTTAAGAGCAGAAATAAAGGGAATAAATCAGAAAAATAAAAAATTAATGAAGGATTTTTTTAATGAAATTGATAAAAATTTAGGTAGAATACCTACAAGACTCAACTCGATAGCTATATATGAAAGAGGAAACATTTCAGTTGATACCACAGAAATATAAAAGGTTATGAAACACAACTATGTCCATGATATGCCAGCAAATTGGATAGTATAGAATAATTAAACACATTTAGTAAAGTGTAGAATATAAATTGGTATTAAAAATCAGCTGAGTTTACACATACTAAACATAAATTATGAGAAGTGAAAATTAAGTAAATAATCAAACTTGCAATAGCATCAAATATGATAAAATATTTAGGCATAAATTTAATGAAAAAATGAGTTGACTGTACACTAAAAATGATGAGATTGGTTATAAATTGAAGACACAAACAACAGAAGCCCCATGTCCATAAATTGGAGGAATTAATATTGTTAAAATGTCCATGTGACTCAAAGCTATCTGCAGATTCAGGAAAATACATACCAAAATTTCATTGGCATTTTTTACATTATAGAAAAAATTAATAAAATTTATATGTACTCACAAAAGGCCCTGAGATACCCACAGTAATTCCGAGAAAGTAAAAAGCTAGAGGTATTTATTTTTAGATACAAAACCACATTAAAAAGCTATAGACATCAAAACAAATAGGCTAATGGGACTGAATCAAGAACATCAGAGTTCAAAGCCACATCACAGATATGTGATTCCCAGCCTCAAGCAGAAAAAGGGCCACAGTCAGGAGAGCCTTGGGAAGAACTGGCCCTCCCAGAGAGTAGATACAGCAGCAGAGAGCCAACCCAATAAGATGAGGACATGGAACCAGGGAAGAGTCTTGGTGCTGGGCAGAAGGAGGAACAGCATCCTGGTGGACTGTGTAAGAGCCCCTGAAAGGAAATTATACAGGAGTACAAACAAAATAAGAAGGAAGCTAGAAGGCAGCACACATATCCCATCATATTGTGCTATGGCCACAGAACCCACATTCTGGAAATCCTTACTCCAGTCTTAGAGTCTCGCAGAAGGGAGAAGCCTTCAATGTTACCCAGTAGCATGGCCCTGTGGAAGAGGGAGAACAGCACCCAGATTGCTGATAGTGGGCCAATGATAGGGAAGTCTTTACCATTCAGACATCACTCACACAAAATCCAACCCCATAGCCTGAACTCTCAGGCTCCAATGCAGGGTCCACATAAGAACTTCAACAAATCCAACCAGTGGTGATAGCACACAACTCAAGAATTATCAGTGTTCAAGATCCAGGCTTCTCTGGTACAAGTAATATCTGAGGCCATCATTTCAGGAAAACTTAACCTATAAAAACATAAACAGAATGCCAGTCAGAGCAAAGAAACAGAGAAATACATGCAAAATGATGGATCCAATGAAAAACCCCAGGGGAAATATCCAAATACAACAGATGTATGCAAACTACCTCAGAATTAATTTAGGGCAATAGTGATAAACATACTCATGGAAATCTAGAATGTAATAGATAAAGAAAAAGAGAACCAAAAAGAGATTGAATAAATAAATCAAGATGTCAAAGAAATAACTAACATCATAACTGAACTGAAGAACTCAATAGAGGGACTCAAGAATAATATAAATGCAGCCCCCAATAGAATCTCTGTGCTAGAAGATAGGAGAGAGGAATGCCTTCAAGCAAAACAAAAAGAGGAAAAAGAAAAGAAATAAAGGGAATCTGAAATCTATGGGATATAATCAAAAGGAACAATATTCATTTCATAGGGGTCCCAGAAGGAGAAGAGAGAGGGAAAAGGGGGCAGAAACTATATTTGAAGATGTAATAGCTGAGAATTTCCCTAACTTGAAGAATTAAGTGAACCTCTAGACCAAGGGAGCTCAAAGGATTAAAAAAAAAAAAACAAGCAAACAAAAAAAAAACCCCAAACATATCTACATGATATTGTCATCAAAATGTCAAAAATAAAAGATAAAGAATCTTAAAAGCAGGTAAAGGAAAATAAGTCACATACAGAAGAGACCCCATAAGATTGTCAGATTTCTAAACTGAAACTACAGGCCAGAAAGGAAAGGCATTATATAGTGAAAATGCTGAAAGAAAAGGATTTTGAACCTAGGATACTACACCCTGTGAAATTCTCATTTAGATATGAAGGAATGATAAACAGACTTTCAGGTAAGCAAAAATTAAAGGAATTCGTCACCACATAATAAGCTCTACAAAAATTACCAAAGGAGACTTCATAAAGTGTAAAAAGCCCACTTAAAAACAGTAAGTCAGCAAAATACAAAACATGAGCTGGAGGAGAGGAGAATAAAAATGTAGATGGTTAGAATGAGTGTAAGATTAATCAGCTTTCAAATAAAAAAGGAAACAAATATGGACTTCTTAATGCTAACCTCAGGGTGAACTCAAAACACATTTTCAGAAAAAAAACAAAGAAAACAAAGGGACACTAGTCAATACATAAACTCACCTAAGAAGAGAAAGAGAAGAACAAAGGTTCTGTCTGGAATAACACGCAGAGCACATTACAAAATGGTAATAAACAGCTACATATCAGTAATCACCATCAATGATAATGGATTTAAGTCACCCTCAAAGGACACAGAGTGGCTGAATGAATTGTAAAATAAAACCCAACCTTATTCTGTATTCAGGAAACTCACCTTCTTTCAAAAGATAAAGGCTCAAAGTCAGTGGTTGGAAGACAATCCTACAGACAAATGACAACTAAAAAAGCAGGAACAGTCATACTTATATTGGATAAAACAGATTTCCAACTAAAAAGCATAACAAAAGACAGAGATGGACATTATGTAATTATTAATGGGTCAATCCAGCAAGAAGACAATGCTTATTAAAATATATGCACCAAATGAAGGAGCATCAGAATATATTAAGTATTATTAGAACTGATGAGAAACAACAGCAACACAGTAGTAGTAGGAGACTTCAACACCATACTTACAACACTGGACAGATAAAACAGGCAGAAAACTAACAGGGAAACAGCAGCCTTAAATTGCCATTTGGAAGAGTTAGGTCAAATAGACTTATACAGAACACTTCAACCAACAGATTTCACTTTCTATTTAAGTGTGCATGGAACATGCTCAAGGATAGGTTATATGTTGGGACACAAAACATGTCTCACAAAATCACAAGCATTGAAATCATACCAAGCATCTTCTCATCACAATAGTTTAAAACTAGAAATCAACCACAAAAGGAGAGAGGTAAGACCCCCAATTAATTTGAATGACTCTTGGGTAAAAGAGGAAATTTAAAAAGGAACCTAAAAATACTTAGAAACAAATGAGAATAAAGACACAAGTTAATAGAATCCATGGGATGCAGCAAAAGCAGTACTAAAAGGGAAGTTCGTTGCAATCCAGGCCCACCTCAAAAAACAAGAAAAATGACAATTTAACCCTACACTTAAAAGAACTAGAGAAAGGACAATTAAAACCAAAAATAAGTAGAATAAATAAAATAAATATTTAAGCAGAAGTAAACAAAATAGAAAACAAAACGACAATCTAGACTGTCAATGAAACCAGAAGTTGGTTCTTTGAAAAAATGAAATTGACATATCTGCTAGAATCACAATGAAAAAAATAGAGGAAACACTAATAACTAGAATCAGAAATGAAAGAAGAGGTGATACCACAGAAATACAAAATATCATAAAAGGCTACTATAAACAGCTCTATGCAAACTAAATGGGCATTCTTGAGGATATGGGCAGAGTTTTAGAAAAATAGTCTACCAAGATAAAACCTGGAATAATTGGAAAACCTAAACAGAAAAATCACAAGCAAGGAAATTGAAGTGGTAATCAACAGTGTTCCTAAAAATAAAAGCTCAGGACCAAATGGCTTTTCTAATGAGTTTTACCAAAACTTCAGAGAAAAATTAATACCTATTTTTCTCAAACTCTTCAAAATATTGAAGAACAGGGAACACTCACAAATACTTTCTATGAGGGTAACATCACACTGATACCAAAAGCTGATAGAGATTTCACCAGGAAAGAAAATTACAGGCTAGTATCTCTAATGAACACAGATACAAAAATTCTCAACAAAATATTAGCAAACCCAAATCAACAATGCATCGAAAAGATCACCCATCCTGTTCAAATGAGAAATATCTTAGGGATATAAGGATGGTCAATATATGTAAACCTATTAATGTTATACACCATATAAACAAGAGCATAGAGAAAAAACACATGATTATATCAATAGATGCAGGGAAAGCTTTTGACAAGATTCAACACCCATTTATGATAAAAAACCCTCTGCATAAAATGGGGATAGAAGGTACATACCTCGACATATTAAAGGCCATATTTGAAAAACCCACAGCCAGCATAATAGTCAAGGTGAAATAATGAAAGCATTCCCTCTAAGGTCAGGAACAAGGAAGGCTCTTTCCTCTCACCACTATTATTTAACATTGCACTGGAGGCCTTAGCCAGAGTAATTAGACAAGAAAAATAAATAAAGAAATGCAAATTGGAAAGGAGGACGTGAAAGTATTACTATTTGCAGATGACATGATTATATGTATTGAATACCCTAAAAACTGTCGAAAAATACTTCTAGAACCAATCAATGAATACAGTAAAGTTGCAGACTACAAAACCAATTAAAAAAATCCATTGCATTTTTTATACACAAATAACATGCTAGAATAAAATAAAATCAAGAAAACTACACCACTTAAACAGAAGAAAGTTGTCAAATATCTTGGAATATATTTAACAAAGAAGGTGAAAGACCTGTACAATGAAAACAAGTCCTTAAAAGCAATAGAGGGGGATACAAAGAGCTGGAAAAATATTCCCTCCTCATGGTTGGGAAGAATCAACTTGGTTAAAATGTTCATCTTACCTAAAGTAATATGCTGCTTTATTTAATCCATTAAAATCCCATGGGCTTATTTCAAAGAAATAGACCAAAAAAAAAACCTTAAAATTTGTGTGGAACAACAAAGACCCAAAATGGTCAAAGCAATTATGAGAAAAAAGAACAAATCTAGAGGGATTACCATTCCATGCATTGAGCTATACTACAAATTGACAGTGATCAAAACAGGATGCAAGTGGAATAACAGAGGCATAGATCAGTGGAACAGGGCTGAATTATCAGAAACTGACTGACTCGCATACAGTATGTTAATCTGTGACAACGGTGTCTAAAACATTTGCTGGAAAAAGGAAAGTCATTTCATTAAATGGTGTCAGAATACTGTACAGCCATATGAAAAAGAATGAAGCTAGACCACTCTCCAACAACATTCACAAAGATTTAACTCATAATAAACTAGACACTTAGACATAAGACCACAAACCATAACATTCCTGGAAGAAACAAAGAAAAGCATTCCATGACATCAGACAGAGAGGTCCTTGAGACTACTCCAGCATCAAGGGTGAAACTACTCCAGCATCAAGGGAAACAAAAACAAAAACAATTGGAGCTACATCTACTTAAGAGTTTCTTCCACAATGAAAAATATCATCACCAAAACAAAAAGACAACCTATTAACTGGAGAAGATATCTGTGTTCCATATTTCTGACAAGGGCTTAATATCACTCATAAAATTCAATATCTGAACAATTGACAATCCAATCAAAATATGGGAAGAGGAATTCAAGAGACATTTTTCTGAAGAGGATATACAGATGGCTGACAAGCACATGAAAATATGTTCCTATTTACTGGCATTCAGAGAAATGCAAATCAAAGAAGCAACGAGATCACCTTACGCCTGAGAGACTGACTATTATCCAAAAGTCTGGAAACAACAAATGTCAGCAAGGATGTGGAGAAAGGGCACTAAATTTTACTCTGTTGGTGGGAGTGGAAATTTGTGCAATCCCTATGGGAAACTGTATGGAGATTTCTCCGTAAGTCGAAGATGGAAATCCCTTGTGATCCCACCATCCCACTTCTGGGTGTTTACACAAAAGGTGCAAAAGATTTATGCATCCCCATGTTTATTGCCACCCTATTCACAATAGCTAAGAACAGGAAACTGCCTAAGTGCCTAATGTCAGATGAATGGGTAAAGAGGATGTGGTACATACACACAATGGAATACCACAAAGCCCTTAGAAGAGATGAAATCCTGTCATTTGAATCTACATGGATGGAGCTAGAGGGGATTATGCTAAGTGAAATAAGTCAAAGAAGAAACATAGATACCAGATGACCTCACTCATAGGTGAAATTGAATAGACAAAACAAAGGAACAGATGAAACAAAACCAACCCTTGAACACTTTCAACAGAACTGAGGAATGGTATTGGGGAACACTGGACAATGGTAAAGACCACTTGGTGATTTGGTGGATGTCAGGGTCTGTTGACATATATATGAAGAATAAGGCACCTGCACATATAGGGAATGTACACAAATGAGTTTATTTTAATTTGTAAAGCAAAGTTATTATAAAAAATACTAAAACAATTAAAAATTTGGGGTTCATATAAAAAGAATTAAATAGGGCCCCTAGTCTACAAAAATCACAAAAGATTATCTTAAAATATATCAAAGTATTAATGATTTAAATGTAAGACTTCAAATCACAAAGTTCCTTAAAAGTGTGATGTTGGTGGTAGAAATATCTTTGACATTGTCCTTGGCAATGGAATGGGAAAAATTGCTGGCAACATATTTGATAAGAAGTCAAAATATTAGGACCATGCATTATTTAATAACTATAGAACAAATAATTCAATTAAAATGGACAAATGAGCCAAATGGACATTTTCCCAAGGACATATAAATGGGCAATACGTACATGGAAAAGTGTCCAACATAACTTATCATCAGGGAAATGCAAACTGCAATGTGCTATCAGCTCACCCATGTCAGAATGTCTTTCATGAATAAGTAAAATATAACTTTTGGTGAGGATGTGGAGTAAAGAGATCTGTTATACACTGTTGGTAGAAACAAATGTGTTCATTCAATATGAAAAACTATATAAAGTTTTCTCAAAAATTACAAACAGAATGACCATCTATCAATCCATTTCTGGTTATATATGAAAAGGAAACATAATCAGTGTTTCAAGCATACATATAAACACTCTCTACTTATTTGCAGTGATATTTGCAATAGCCAACATATGGAAGCGATCTAAGTGTCCACTGATGGATTAAATGACAAACAAGATGAGGTAAATACATAAATATACAATGAAATATTATTCAATGATAAAAAAGAAGGAAGATTTGTCATTTTCAACAATACACCAAATGGACTTTGGTGGAATTGTGGTAGCTGAAGTAAACAAAACAAAGACAAATCTATATGATGTATCTTTATAGGTTGATTTAGAAAGTCAAACTTACAGAAACAAAGAGTTAATAGGTAATTGCCCAGGGCTGAGGACTGGTGAAAATGTGAATACATTGGTCAAAGCATATAGATTTCCATTTATAAGATGTCCAAGTTCTTGGCATGTAAGGATACTATGGTGATTATAATTAACAATAATATGTTATATACTTGAGAATTTCTAAGAGAACATGTCTTATTCTCACCACAAAGGTGGTAATTATATAAGGTACTAGATGCATTAACTAACTTTATTTAATAATCTCAAAATATATGTGTGTCAAACCATCATATTGCGTAGTTATATCCCAATAAGTATGCAAAATAAATCGTCTTAAAGCAATGTGTTAGGATATACAGTCTATCTAAAAGAATTTGTAAGTGAATATAATTTTGAAAAATTAAATTCTATTGAGACATAAACACAGCATTTAATATACCTTTTGACAACATATATTTGTAGATTATATGCCATAGGCATCAAGAAGGAAGAGAAGAGTTTGCGGAATAATTGAATTCACCAAGAAATAATAGCTTTTCAGATAGTCCCAAGAATGGAACACAAGAACACAGCAAAATAACTTACAAATTCTTGCTGTTCTCATTTGGAACCAGTATTGGAGGGTTCAAGGTTATGTCCCTGAGTCAAATACAGTGTAGAATGCTCTTCTCTCACTCTACTCCTGAGAGTACGTTCCCCTTCAAAGTTACTACTCTCCTACCTCCCAGGAGCAGGGAAATCCTAGAGTTACTTTCTGTCACAAGAGATTTTTCTGGTGTGACATTGAATTTAGTAGCTACAAAATGGGACCTAGTCAAAAGAGCTTTTATTATTTGATCATTTGCTCTGTGCTGGTAATCTCTTAAGAACTCTACAATATTACTAACTACTCATACCAAATTCTTAAATGAGATTTCTCAAGTTCATAGATAAGGGACAAAGACTAAAAAAGTTATTTTCTACCATGAAGGAAATATTCAAGAGATACAAGTAAACTTGTGTATACAGAAGATGAGCTACTTAGTCCAACATTTTATCAGGTAGGGTCAGAACTGATGTGGTGAAGGGTTTTTGGAGGAAAGTGCCTCAAAATCCTGTGCTAACACTGGGCCACAACTTTAGTATTCAAGAGGGGGGCACTGAACAACATGACCAACATCAGCAACTAAGTTGGAATTCAGAAACTCTGAGCCACTATAGACCTGCCGTATCAAAATCTGCATTTGAACCAGATGCACAAGTGATTCAGAAACACATTGATTTTGGAGATGTTCTGGTTTGTATCGAGTTTCTCCACCTCTATTGTTTATATATGTGTCGGTTAATTCCTTGTGGAGGGATCTGTCCTGTGTATTGTAGAATGTTGAGGGGCATCCCTAGCCTCAACCCATAATGTACCAGTAGGACCTGTCCAGTTTTGACAGAAATTTCTCCAAATAGTTCTGTGTGTTGGATGGATGTCAAATCATCTTTGGTTAAGAACCACTATCATAGAGAATGAAAACTAGGACTATTTTGTTTGGTTTCAATCAAAATACATCCTCTACTCAATCTATAACTTTGAGCCAATCAAATAACCCTTTGGGGACACATTTCTGCAAATGTAGAAAATGCCTGATAATTGTACAATCCTCAAAGCATAGAATTTTGCAAAAAAAATAAAATAAAACAATCCATATATGAGTCTAAAGTAAAAGATCTAAAACTACCTCTTATAGTAGCCAAATGTTTTATAAATGAAAGACTAAATGACAACTCAACTTGTATTAGGAGCATGACACCACTAAATCATTTATTACAAGTATTATAAAGTGAAGGATCATTTTACCCATGATATTATAGCAAAGGAACACAACGCTCTCCGTCACTGAAGAAGGAATAACAATTTATTTGGAGCTGTTTCCACCATGAGTCAGTGCTTTTGAAACTCAAGGCCCAGAATCTAAATGACAGCCCAGTCTTAGATTTGGAGAACACTTTAAATCTGGGTTATGAAAAATTTCAGTATTTGATCTCTGGAACCCAGGATAGTTTGTTGAGAAGGAGTGATAAAAATTGGATTTATCTGACTTCCAATCTGATCTCTTGGGAACAGTGAGTCAGCTGGAAAAATTTCCTTTCTGTCCAGATGAGTTCCCACAGGGACATCATGTGCTCAGGGGTAAATGTGTTAATAAACAGAGAGAGCAGATACAGCAGATATAGAATTGTCAGTATTTCCACTCTGCCTTCCACTCAGTCCTTCCCTGAGCATGTTCAACTGTGAACTGGAGGGAACATGGTTTTTGAGTTTGGATTCTTAACTCTGGATCAGGAACTGATACCTCACTTCCTGCTGTCCTGTCTGGAGATAGAGCTTCAGGATCTATCACCAACTATCCTCAGAGAAATTCAGATTTCCATGCAGAGACCCCATCCAGGTGAGTCTGAAAACCCTGTAGGTACTTCAGAAAAGGTTCAGAGAGAATGGAAACTGAGAACTCTTACCTGAGGTCACTTTGAAAATCTAGCCTAGAGCCCAGAGTTCACCATATTTGTTTATTGACTAACTTATTTATAATCAATTTATTTAATATGATAACCTGATAAGTGTCCACTGTTTGCCATGTTTGTTTACTTGATTTATTAACTTATTGATAGTCAATTTATTTACTATGATAAAAAGATATGTGTCCATTGAAATCACAATACAAGGATTATTGCTGAAAATGAAATAATTGGAAGAAAAGCCCAGTTAGATGAGCCTGAAGAAGAGACGGAAGGCATAGGCTTGCCAGTAAAATTTGAGCATATAAAGGGTGATTTTCAGTTAAGGGGAATAGGGAGATAGAACATTGTGTGGAAGGGTGTGAAGAAAAGTGTGGAAATCAAAAAATAAGATGGGTATATTTGAACATGTTCTGTATTCATTAGAATGATCCACATCAATAGAGGTCGATGTGACCTTGCAACTAACTGCTGTTCTTGAAACATACATCTCACAGTATCTTCTCTCACATTGAGTATTCACAAGCATACAAATGAATATACTAAAGGATTATAATTTCATTACCTGAGAGGCTGAATATATTTTTCATCTTACTGGTGACTTACTTTCTCTATTGCAAATTGTCAATGTAAGTTCTTTGCTTTATACACTGGTGTCAGAGTTTTTTTATTTTTGTATTTAGTAGCATTCTTTCAAACAAAGAATTATACTTTTCAACAAGTTTTCTATTGCATTTGCTTCTTATATGTATGTCTAGATTTATTTTCTTGGGTTATGTGATTTTATAAATTTTGAGTAATTAAATCTATTAGCCGGTCATATTTTGTCTTACCTATACAATTATTTTTAAACATAGAAAGTTCTGTATGCTTAGCAGTCATAAATTTATTTTTATATTCTTCACCAGCTAATTCATGTCTGTTTTATGATTATTACTTTTTCCCTTGTGATTAGTTCTATTTAAAAAATAGTAATCACTTTCTACCATCTTATAGAACACATTCTCCTTCAACTAAAAATTGCTTATATTTCTTTTATAAGCATATTTGAATCTATTTATACTTATATATAATGAAGTTATGATTTTAGACACATAGTCATTTAACATTTTAAAAGCATTTCTATTATTATTTTAAGTTTGCTTTCGCCCATGTCATTTTGATTTAAAGACCTGTGTTGGTGTTATTAAATTACTATGGGTTTTTTTTTCAGGAGTTAATCTTATTTTTAATCTCATTTTGCTTTTATTTTTAAAATTTTAGTGAAGGAACATTGCATCCTAAACTCTGCATCATCGAATAAAGTTGTTTTGAATTTACTGTATTCTACCTGGTTACATTTCCCTGCCAGCAGTTTTTTCTAATTTTAGAAATTCTCATTTTCTAAAAAAATGTTTCTCTATAAATGCACACCTTTTTGAAACCTCAAGTAAACAAAACAGGTGCATTCTTGCTCCTTTGGATCTTACCTCTTAACAGAGAAGGCAGAGGTCAATAACATAGAATGTATGGATGAGATCATGTCAATAGGGACAAGCTGTAGAAAGGAAGGGGACAGGATTTTGTGGTGTGCTTAGGGTTTTAGAGAGCATATTGTAAGGAGACTATCACATGTTTGATAAGATTCAAAAACAGGAGTAAGTGTGCCCAATAGGCTGGTCAAAAAAAAGAGCAAATACCAAAGCCTCAAATAACAAAGACAAGATGTCTCAAAGAAAGCAAGAGAAGGACTGCTTCTTTCACTATGGCATTAGATAAAAGCAAATGTGGTCAAATACACAGGAATGCTGGTGGGATAAAAAGCAGATGAAGGGTCTGATGTAGACACAGTAATAAGGTAAATGGAAGGACTGAAGGATAATGTTTGTGCCTGAATCTGTTGTGAACACAGCCCAGCCTGGCTGCCTGTTCTCACTACAACCTGACTCTCCTGTTGGGCTTTCAATTCATGTTGCTTTCCCCTCACTAGCAGAAATTATCCTTTTAAAATGATTCCTGCTTTTATGCAGTATAAAAAAATCTATTTTGCTTTTGTCTCAGTAAAACATGCCTTATACATGGGACCCTGCATGTACACACATACACATGCAAACCCCACGCATGCAAACCCACACACATGCAAATACACACACTAGCAGAGCTGATTAACAAGACCCATGGTGCACTTTGGTGTGCACCCTTACTGGTATGATGCACGCTGATATTTCACTGTTTGTATGTGTGTATTTATGTATGTATATATGCATGCATTTATTTATTTTTAAAGGAAAGATGCAGGCAGGAATGAAGATAAGCAAGCAGGCAGGTGCAGGCAGGAAGACGGAAGAGGAAGAAACACTTTGTGTTTTATAGAGTTGCTCATCTTGGTTGTTTCCCCGGTTCCGGGTCTCACACCTCGATCCTTAGCTTGTGGCCTTCTCCACTGGGCCACTATGGTGTGACTAATATTTTATTTTGTTTCATTCATTTTATTCATGCACTGGGTCCTGATCTCAGAATGGAGAGCATAGGCCTCTACCAAATCCCCCACACCCGTTTCAGCATATCTCTGTTCCTTCCCATGTCATCAGTCATTTCTGTGAGCGCATATTTCCTCATAGTTACTCAGCAACTAATTTCAATCTGGGAAAGTTGAGTAGGGAGTATGAATGCTATTGCTACATGATTTAAAGCATTCACAGTGAAGCAGGGGAAAACATGAAATTAAATAAAAATGAAACAAGAACCCAATATCTAAATTATTGCAATAAGAATCCTTATGTGGGAATTAAAATATATATATTCTCTGGCATGCTCTGTGGAATAGCAGTAAGGCCAGCTGCTTCTGGATGAGCAGTCCATGCACACCCCAACGACCCGGGAGCAAATCCTGGGTGGGGGTAACAACCAATGCGAACAACTACATAAAAAATAAAATAAAATGCTTCCTCCTCCTCTCTCTTCTGTCTGCCTGTCTCTGCTTGCCTTCATTTCTACCTGAACTTTTCCTTAAAAAGCAATGTCAACGGGATGACTCCAGGCAGTCTGAAAGAGGAGATGGAATTCGGTAGGCAGAAGGGGTTCAAACAAACCAAAACAGGTGTGCCCTGGTGACTCAGACACTAAATTTTTGGCTCCCACTTAGTCCACATAAAGCCCAAGGACCTGGGTTTGCAACGTGGGCGGGTAGGCAGCAACCAAAAACAAACAATTAAATTTTCATAAAGATGCTTCTTCCCTCTTTTCCTACCTGCATACTTGCCTTTGTTCCTGTTTCCTTTCACCAAAACAAAAACTATAAAAGAAACCCATATATACCAATATACAAATATTCCTCCAAGCAGAAGGAAGCAGGTGTAGCAATAAAAGCTCTGAGTGTTGAAATTGTGGCTACAGGTAAAGTCCACTGTGTGTGAGATCAGTGTTGGCGAAGACAGCTTAAAGGGAGGGAAAAGCTGGTGTGGGGTGGTCAAGGACAATTCACACTTGTGTTCGAAAATGGAATTTTGACTTCATTCTCCAGTGAAGAGTCCCCTGGGAGGGGGTTAATTTGACACACTGGACAATCAGCTTTTCATGATAGAAAAATCTCTCTAGGTAAATGTGAATAGCCCACATAAGACATGTGGGACAGATGAGAAACTGAAATAAGGGTGTGGAAATAGGGCCAGAGAAGTGGGCATGCAAAGGAGACATTTGACAAAGAAATTTTAAAAATCAGCCCCATCTCATCACCAGTGATAACCACTCAATCACTAGCAAGAAGGAGCTAACCTTTTCACATATACTGATTAAAACTGTGGTCACTTAGAAGCACGGCTTCTGTCCTTCCCGCTCTCTAAGTGAGGTTATTCACATTCTACTGACTCTCCAATTCAAACATGACTTGGGAGAAGAGAAAAGATCCATTTATTTTATGCAGAAAATGGAGACAGGGGAGATCTCAGTCTCAAATCCTCAGTCTTCTTGAGTGAGAGTAAATGGGATTTTAAGGGGGAATTTGAACTTGGGAGCTGCATGATAAAGGGGCAGCCTCTCAAGTGGTGGGCATCTGGTCATTTCCAGGTTCTGTTTTCAGCAACTTAGGGCTCAGGTCAAAGGGATGATATGTGAGGGGTCACCAGTCAGTCCTTGGTGTCCAGATTCAGGACACCCATGTACCAATAACATCTGGGTCAGTCTGATGTTTTTAGTGACTTGGCAAGACTTGGCAAGACTTGACAAGGTGAAACAAAACAGATGATTAACCCGTAACAGGAGAGAGGAGGGAACAAAACAAAGTTCATTAGTCATACTCTTAGTGGGCTACAAAAATTTTGTTAGTCTTATTAGGGACTGCGGTTTCACAGCTAATATGTGTAGATGCAAATTTCCAAACCCACGTTCTGATTACCAAAATTTTTCATTTTCTGTCATTTAGAAAATCTTTTATCAAATCATTTTTTAAATGCCCA